>KZ063563.1:0-43875 GCA_002091835.1 Anopheles maculatus
CGTGTTTTAAACGGCCACATTACGCTGTACGGCATGATTGGAAGAAGTGTAAAGCTGGGGCGTTTTGAGCTTTTGAACAACGCGAAACGGGTTAGTAACTTTGTGGGTTTATTTGGGGATGTAAACAGTTTATTCCTTTTTGGTGATAGCTTCATTCACCACGCGTTTGATACTTATCGATCAAGGAAGTCTTGGTTAATGTTGTACTTAAGTAAATTTTACTGTCATCAAGCGTAAGATGTGTGTTATTTGTTTTGTAGTACATTGCTTTATTAAAAATTGTCGGCAAATTTGGTTGTAGATTCGTTGAATTATCATAATATTGAATTGTAGTTTTTATTACCTGATGTGTAAGTTTGTAAATATCTTGTAATTTTTTTCTTGTAGGATGAACATAACTACTGGTACTATTCCTTTGTGAAAATAGAAATGACATACTTAACACCATGAATTTTAGATTATTTGAGTCGTTAGAGCACTGTATTGCATTTTTTATATATGGCTTATATGCATACAGAAACGTACTGTCAAATAAGAAACTGGTGATGCCAAATAAATGTTCCTGTGGTAGACTAAACAACTTACCCTAATACTCGTACGTTCTTGAATATTCATCAAGCAAAAGCATCGTTGCAGACTTGAGGTTTCCCTGTTGATTCTCTGCATTTCGTTTGTCTTTAACACCTATTACGCGCGAAGCTAGGTTAAGGAGAATTCTTTGATCCGATAGTCGTAAACCAATTATACAGTAAAAATCGCATCATTTGTATTCGATTCCTTGGGGAACAATTCTATAGACTGCATCTTCTTTAATGGAAATCTATTGCTATTATGGCCTCGATGTTTGAGACTTTGCTGTTGTTGTTACTAGGACATATATTAATTCTTGATCTTGATCATCTTTACGAACCAGCTTTACCAATCAGAAATCGCACCTTTGCAGTCTGAGTCAAGTACTCCAACCAGTTCTTAGGAAATCGCTTGTGGATCTGATAGTTCAGACACAAGTCCTTACAATCCGACTCGAAAAGGAATGTGGAAAGGATCGACTGCTGACAACAAATCATTGGTTATTTTCAAACTTTGACAGTGGATTGTGTGTGTCTTTCCAAATTACCATGAAGAATTTCATGTAAAAACATGTGCAAATATTGATAACAAATGTGATTTGCAATCAAAAATTTGCCTATTAAACGCTAACAAGGCGAATGAAAAATGTGGCGAATAAATTGATGATCTGTCAATAATATCACCTGCAAAAGTTAGGTAGAGAATTCGTTTTCTTAAACTTAAAAGCATGACTTTAAAGAAGGAAACTTTCCGAATTCAGAGACTAGTAATTTAAAACCTGAATCGACACATGCTGTAATTGATCCAGCCGCTTAAGTTTATCTATCATATACTAAGTCGTATGTTAACTAGAGCATTTAGAAACAGATCTCTAAATTTGTATGTCTTTGCCGAGCTATTTAACATCTAGCCGCCATATATCCATATATCTAGTAGCTTAAACTTAAAAATTTGGATGTGAACGATAGGTAGTTCCAACAAGAATGTGCAGAGTAGTATACGCAAGGAGATCAATACTTTACACAAGTGAATTTCGCTTACACGGGATTATGAATTATCTCGCATGAAGGTGATAACAACTTACCACCAGGATTGTGTGATATAAAGTTGCTAAACTTTTAATTGTGATCAGTTATCGATGCTGAAAGCTAACATTCAAAACCGGAAGAATTGGAGGGCATTAAATCTGAAGAATTGATGTGTTGGTTGTGATCATTCTCGAAATAAATCCTACCCACAGCCGTACAACAAGTATACTACAATGTTAACTAGAGCATTTAGAAACAGATCTCTAAATTTGTATGTCTTTGCCGAGCTATTTAACATCTAGCCGCCATATATCCATATATCTAGTAGCTTAAACTTAAAAATTTGGATGTGAACGATAGGTAGTTCCAACAAGAATGTGCAGAGTAGTATACGCAAGGAGATCAATACTTTACACAAGTGAATTTCGCTTACACGGGATTATGAATTATCTCGCATGAAGGTGATAACAACTTACCACCAGGATTGTGTGATATAAAGTTGCTAAACTTTTAATTGTGATCAGTTATCGATGCTGAAAGCTAACATTCAAAACCGGAAGAATTGGAGGGCATTAAATCTGAAGAATTGATGTGTTGGTTGTGATCATTCTCGAAATAAATCCTACCCACAGCCGTACAACAAGTATACTACAATATACTGATTAGTGTAGCAAACGTGCCTCGTCACATGACATTCTCATTTTAATTTACATCAGGATGATCCCATCGTGCAAACGCCGCTGTATCATCCTTGGTTTGGTAGGATGGAAGAATTGCTGTGCTACCTGTTACAGATGCGCCTTTAGATCCGCATGAAAG
This sequence comes from Anopheles maculatus, assembly GCA_002091835.1. NCBI lineage: Eukaryota > Metazoa > Arthropoda > Insecta > Diptera > Culicidae > Anopheles > Anopheles maculatus. The sequence goes on from KZ063563.1 coordinate 2,418, forward strand.
TAATTACTTAGAGCTCAAATTTCCATTCGGTTTTACCAAACCGGCACAATGCAACAGACGCTAACGATCATCAAAGCACACCTGTTACTGGCGAACCACAAAATTTCCCGACTCGAAAAACGCGTGTCCAATCCCGGGAAATGGCATCGGTCGCGTGTGAATGCGGTTGGGAAAGTTGTGTAAAATAATAGCCTAAAAAAGCAGTCACACACGGGAGAGAAAGCGAGATAGGGAAAGGGAAAAGAAAGCAAGGAAAAAAGAACCCCAGTGCTAACAATTAATGTTTGACGATGATGGTTGAGGCTATCTGAAGCGCCTTTCATCTTCCTTCCTTGTACACGAATAAGCGAATAAGAAAACATTGTGACGAAGAGACGCTTCCTTTTGTGTGGCGGTGATATGGTGCAAAAAAATAAAATCCCGAACGAAAAAAACAAACTTTACCCAGTTGTAACTGGCCCGGCCCGGCCTAATCCGTACAGAAACCCATTTTGCTATCACGCTTTACCCCGGATAAGGGTATCGCGCGGTTCGCGGTTATGTGGGTGCTTGCTACCCAAAAAAGTCGGCCAGAGCTTTTCGGTTTCGTTTGTTCTTTTCGTGAAATGGGTCCGTGGTGATGGGCGTGTTGTTTTTTTTTGGGGGTTTCGTTAGCTCACTGCATTTCCAGTCTTCAACATAGAAATTAAAAGCCTCCTTTCGCCGTTGGAAGGAATACTGTCAAGTATGACGGTTGCACAGTGGTTACAACGCCTCCTGTGATGTGTTTCTGGCCGTGGTTTCGGATGACGCGTTTTCAAATCGGCTCACACAATTCTCGGAATGGGATGTCCACTACGTACGTTTCGTCCGCTAGCGTGAAGCAACGGAAAACCTGCAAATTCTACATGAAAATTAGCGTACAGGCACAGGTGTCGCCTGTTTGTATGCAATAGTGCATTACCGGAGTGGTCGCTATTTGATGCACTCCTTTTGTATGGTGGCTCTGTTCAATGAGGCGCTTTTGTTGTAGAAGACTCTCATCAAACCGGGAGGGGGGATTTTGCTATTGTTGCGCATGTTAATGGAACGGTTTTCCATTGGATTCCATTTTTTAAATTGCTTCTTGTTGGAGCTTTCCCTGTTCGTGGAACACATGTCCCATCCGATGGAGTCCTTTTTTCTCGCTATTAGAGTAACAATTATATTGAAATAAAAATGGTACATCTGTAGCTTCTTTTATGTGGTATAGATAGATAGGTACAGTGCGAGGTTTCGCGCGCCATGCCATTCAAATTAAGCCGCCATCATCGGTGGAAAATCCGGTCGGATACTTTTCATTAGAACTACTGCAAAATCGCCATATGTGGATGGGTCTCTGTGTGGTAATTATAGTTTTCTTTTTCCTGTCTCATGCTATTCCCACACAAACGTAGGGCCGGAAATTTTCCAACACAACGGCACAGCTGTCAACCACGGGAGCCACTTGTTTGTGGCACTAACTAACGCAGCTGCTTGGTTGGGTTAACCTTCTTCCAGGCAAGAAAATCTATCCCACAGCCAGTAAGAGAAACCAGTCTACCGGTTCAATTACCGCAACAGACGTGCGTGCATCGTGCGTGTAGATGCGCCGAAGGATGCTTGTGCATCCCTCTGAGCGTCATGCAATTTGCATGCGCTGGTCGTACAAGGAAGGCGTGTGTGTAGCGTTTTGTGCACGGTGCTGCTACACCGGGACACACAAGACACACACGGATACGGATATCGGTTTCGGTTTAGCAGCAGCACCAGTGGTACCTTGGCAGCTCGTTACCTGTGTAGTGAGGGCCAAGCATTCAATCGGCAATCCCTCGGTCCGCTAACAACCGTACGTACGGGGAAACATCACGTACGAGATGAGCAATTAAATTTCGAGCTTCGAAAACGCAAATCGAAACGAGCTTTCCCATTTGATGGCATTTACCTTTCCTGTGATCCGTGCTGCTGGATCTGGATCCCGTGTCGGTCTAGCTGGTTTCAAGCATATGGCGAGAAGTTTGTTACGCTCCTGAAGCACAGAAACACTCAGTTTCACCAAAGGGGAGATTCGTTAGAAGACGTTGTAAGTTTTATGGCAACACTGCATCCTTGACGTTGCCAGCTAGGGCGTAGAAACAATCTACCACAGAGCTTTTCAGCTTTCGAACTGGTTAGCTGCATTCAGTATGCAAGCCAAGGGAATAGATAATTAAGATAGATTATTTGGGCAAGAACGGCTAAGCGGCCAGCTGTGTGTGTAATGAGCTAGGGTCAGTGAAGAGCGGAGAGAATAGTGTTTTTATTGAATTTCGATTAAGCACACTAATCACCGAGTGCAGTAATACCAAACATTGAACGTCATGTACACGGGTTATAATCCGCTCAAATGTCATCACAAGGCGTTAATGTGGCTTTCGCTATGGGAAGAGTTTTGCGTACGGATTGCGATGGTGACATTTGTGATTGCTTATCGGCGGGAACACGTGTCATGATCAGCTAGTCTCTCTTTGGCGACTGGTGTACACGTGGAGCTGTTAGTTGACGTTGGATTAGGATTAAGTTACGATTTTAAATGAGTGTAATTCTTTGTGGGTGTCATTTTAATGACATTTTGTTTTGTTTTTTAAATTGGCCATGTTTCAGTCACGTTTTTGGTTTGTGTGATCGATGGTGGGTAGTGCAATATAATGTATAGAAACAAGGCTTTGTGTTATAGTATACAAAAGGAAGTCAAAGAAGTCGGAAATGGTAAACTAAGATCAGATATGGTTATAATGCGGCAGAAGGAACTACGTTGAAGTAGATTCAGTGTGTTACTATAACGCTGAATTGTAAGAAAAAGCTTGCAACGGTAGCAATCTGCGAATATGCTTGTATGAGAAAAAATATGGCAAAGAGCGAAAGTTATTCTATTCACGCCATGCATTCGTGCTCAAATTTTCCAGCTGGACACATATCTGGACATTCTTCAGAATGCTGTTCCATGTATGCTTTGTACTGGATGCTGGAATGTGCAGATTGGCACTGGACAACAATTTGAATGGTGCTGTAATTTCACATCATCAATTATCTTTAGCATATCTGCCGTAATTGAAGAGACTATTTGACCTCTTTTAAGTTAGTTTTTCAATTACTCAGTTTTTCAAAATCTTTGTCAACTTTGTGCATTAGTAAGAATGTTTTAATATGCCGCAAGATGATTTCATTTAACTTTGAACATAAGTGAAATACGGCAGAGAGCTGTCATACTGTTAATAAAAAAAAAGTTAAAGGTAGTTCCATGGAATCCTTCTAATTCTCGCCTTAAAAAAAGTTTAAGAGAGTTTTCGTCGCTTGATTTATATTTTTGCTTTGCTAATTTAACAAAGAATGCAGTTCCACATCACTGGCATTGTTGTTGCTCTCAAAAGCTCTAGATTTATCTATAATTAATAATTTTCAACAATTGTTCGGATTTCTTTTACTATGATAATGGTAATTAGTATATATTGTACGATATACTATTGTAAAAACTGCAGCTTCTCGGAATCACTCCTTGCATGGCTGCACTTTTATCTTTGTAATCGAATGTATTGCGTGAAATTTCGGAATCATACCTCTCTTTTGTAGTTCCTAAGGGCCTCTGGAGTTCCTAAGGGCAGTAACTTGAGACCATCGCTCTTTATCCTGTGGATAAGCGACGTATGCTCTCATCTGCCTGATAACTGCCACTTGCTTAACGCTGACGACGTCAAATGTCCGTAAAAACGACCAAAGATTGTGCTAAGTTATAGCAAGCACTCTCGGTGCTCAACTGCTTGTCGCGGTTTTTTATGACTATTATTCAAACGGCGTCTCAAGAACAACTCAAATTAACTAAAAATCAACTCTTGGACTAAATTATGAAAAACTCATCAACAGTGCCAACAGAACGCTCTAGGATTAATGTTCAAACTGGTTCGTGACATTAGCGATTCCCGGTGCTCAAAAGCTTTGCATTGTTCTCTAGCAAGAGCATTCCCGGGGTACTGCTCACTGACACAAACAAAATTTACACGGTACACTATCTGCAAGTTACGATGGATTAAAAGATCCTCCCTCCCATTTTACATTGTGCGTTGTCAATTGTTAGGCCTCGAGACTTTATTGTACGAAAGTAAGGACTACTTTTAGGTACTATCGTCGATCCATATTTATCCTCCAGGCAGCACATGTTACACGTTCGCCTGTAATGCATCGTTAAGCCGTTAAAAATTAACGAATTATAAGCAAATAATAAAAATCAATCAGACAAAGCTATGTATTTAGCTAAGGTCTCAAAAAGGCTTTTGTTTTTGGAAATTAGAGATTACAGATGACATTTCACAAGGAGGTTTGAACGCTTTGGGGTATCCGAGTGAATATTTTGGATAATTTGAGATCTTCACAACGAATTTTACATTTAGTTAAGATTAGGGGATCGAACTGTTATAGATCCGAACCGAACTGTTATAGATATCGGAGGTGATCATAAATCTAATACATTAGGCGCTTTATAGGTAAGATATCGTAGTGTCACGTCTCCAGAATTCATGTATGCGCATTGACTACTGTTCCCAATTATTTAATACGACTCATCTGTCCACGTAGAAGGCTTAAAAAGACTTTACAAATTGGATAGTCCAGCTCGTCGAACGGTTCCTAAACTAAAACTTGTCGGACCATTTCCTTCTCGCACGCGGGCTGAACACGTGAGCTATTAATAGCGCAGTTTAATCAAAATAAAAAGCATTTGCTTTAAATCGATAAAGCACCTTTGCTTCGTATAAAAAACACTCACACACACGTACATATCCCATTATGACGTCTGCCGTTTGTGGGTTACGTGTGGGACGGGGTATCGATCCATCCAGAAATTAACTCATTCATGAATGTATGCTGTGCAGGGCAGTGTGAGATGTGATTGAAAAATGTGACGGAACACAGAAAAAAATAAATAAATTCCCATTATCATCATCATCATTGGTTCCGATGGCCGCAAATGTACATTATTGGTGCGTTTACGTACGTGAGTGCAACAGTTGCGCCAGTGTGTGCGGGGAGAAGGTCAGGAAAAATGTTACCATCGTCAGCGAGGGTCGAGTGTAAAGAGTTTCGTGCGGATAAACTCGGTAAGGATGCGTGTTTGAAAGGGAAGGTGAGCCGTGTTTCATTAATTCATTTAAATTATTGAAAATGCGAACGAGATTGAGTGGTTCTGTTGTCTGCACTGCTCACCCGGCCCGGTAACCCGGTGACGACGGTGGTGGCGAATTGAATTTTACGGAAGAGTGTAGTTAAATTTTTTCCCACATTGCTGTCCGGTTAATGAATGAAGCGTTATTCGCCAAGCTCGCCCAGGGTGGACATATAGCGTAGGTGAATGATTAAAAATGAAGTACCGGTGAATGGAAAATGGAAAATGTAGAAGCAAACGCCCATAAAAGGGTAATAAATTTTTGGATCGATAAATTTAAATTCCAATTCCAGTACGGGACGGATAAATGGGTGGGCCAGAATAAAAAAAAGGTGACACCAAACAAACCCCAAATGGTTCCAAATGGTGACATAGATAAATACATGAATTAATTGTGCTGGTTTCCCGTACGTTACACCACACCACCAGAGTCACATTTGGTGTCTGTCGTTTTTACTTTAACCAAAAAAAAAAACGAATTAAAAAGTACAACCACCAACTATGGCCACCAAAAATTAGCCTCTGTCCCATAAGTCAGGTGACCTATCGACCATATAATGCATCGTCGAAAATGACATTCTAGCGTAAGCTGCAACCGGTAGCATTCATTCATCCCGTCTAAGAGGGATTTTCGATGCGCGCTGTCGAATGTAATCCAATCGAGCGCAAACCATCCCAACACAGGTACGGCAGCAATTCAGCTCTGCGTCCGATGGGTGCATGCTTTCCACCCAGACAGAGAGAGAGAGAAAAAAAAGCATATAAACAAATTCGTTAAACCTTTCTACCTTTTTTTTTGGGGGGTTGTTGTTGGGCAGAGATTGGGCATCCGCGTCCGATTTACATTCGAACGTTGACTTGTCCATCGCGTAAATGTAAAACTACACCCCGATTCGGGCGCACCGGATGGTGGTGATGACGGGTGTGGTTGAAATCATGCATGGGGTAAAAATTTATTTAACGAATGTTTCGACAATCCGCTCCCCGAACCCCGCCAAAAGCTCGTGCGCTGCCAAAGTTTTCGTCATTCCACGGTGGTGTCCTTTGCGAGTGTAGGCCACGTTTGAGATTGGATTTTTTCAACCACGAAACGAATGCACGAGTGAGTGAACGGTTCGATTGGCCACGGTTTAATGTGCCTCCTGCCTTTATGGAATGTGTAGGTTCATGAGCAGCATCCTTTGCTGGCCGTGCTGCACAATCTCATCAGTCACGAAAAGAAAAACAGAAAACACACATACCCCATATTGAAGTCAATAATTGAGTTCATGGCACATTTTTAACCGGATTGGGTAGTTGGGCCGCGCGCGCGTTCCTTTTGTTAATTTTTCACACGCTCCACCAATCCTCTATCCGTTGGGCTGTCCCCGGAGCCAACGCGCGAGAGTTCCGTTTTAATTCCATTGTTTTGTTGGTCATGCAATGAAATGTCAATTATTTTAAAGAGGGTGAAAATTTTTATTGCACAACGCTTGTTATTTTATAATCGTTGCATTCTGCTTTATGCATACGCATACGCGCCCACTTACGGGGGCCAGAGATTAAGTGTTTCGATTATTGAGCATGTGCGCTGGAGCTTTCGTTGGAGCCGTTTGTTGACCGGTGTTTGGATTTTCATTTCGCGTGATGAAAGACATGCGGCGTAGAAAAATTTTCAATTAATAGATGTGGTTGAAAGGATTTTGTTTTGTTATTTGTTTATTTATTTAGTCTTTTATATGAGGCTTAATAAAATATTTTGATTTAGTGTTTGAGCTCTTAAACATAATTTGTAAATTGGTGGAGGAGCCTCAAAATTCTTAGTTTCAGTATCATGTACTTGTCTGTACCGGACTTTCGCAAAGTAGAACCTCAAAACGAATCCCATTCGGACTTGGTGATAAAGAATAGTCTAGTGAATAGATCGTTTCAAGAAGACGAAAAAGGTCGTAAGGTCTCTAATGTCTTAAGATGAATAAAATTTTGCAGCATCAGAGTGTTATGTAAAGACGATTTTCTTAGATAAATGTTTCAAGATCCCATGGAGAAGGTGCTGAAATTACTATATATAGCATATAGTATCGTTTACTATATATAGCAAAGTTGTATCGTCTTTATGATTTGTATCGTCTTTATGAGTAATAACTTTATGAAGTTTAGAAGTTCTAATGAAATTATGTAACGCTATTTAGTGAATTTTAAATCATAAATTGTAAACACAAAAAAAAACGAACTAACGCTGTTTTCACCGGGTCTTCACCATCGTGGAGAAGATGGTGTAGCACCAACTACTGCAGAGCTAAGGCAAAGCTATACGACGCAACGAGCTCATTTGAAATCCTGACCAAACTTACTCGTTTTGTGAAAATGACAATGACCAGGTAAAGGTCAGATGAAGATAGAAAAGAGTGACTGCACTAGTGATGGGAACTCCGGAGTGGATTCACGAATCCACTCCGAATCCACATGTTGAAAACCGACTCCGAATCCGATAAAATTCCGGATTCGACTCCGGAGCTCCGGAGTACTCCAATCGAATCTGGAGCACTCCGGAGCTCCGATTGAATCCGGAGCACTCCGGAGCACTCCGGAGCTCCTATTGAATCCGGAGCACTCCGGAGCTTCGATTGAATCCGGAGTACTCCGATCGAATCCGGAGTGCTCCTATCGAATCCGGTTGACTCCGGAAACGGGGAATAATCGACTACGTGTCGCGCATGTTTTAAAAAGGAAACAACAACAACCACTACACCCCCCAGATGTTTAAGGATAACGGCTATTGGAATTGATCAATCCAACACCAATTCATTTCAAAATTCACCCAGTCACGAGTGTCTACGAGTCATAGAAAGTATGAACTTTCTTAGAAACACGCCACAAAGCAAAACTGAGGCAACCAATCAGTATCTAGCAAACAGCTTCATCGACTTACCTTTAAGCTGGCTCATCATCGTGCTGCGCCAGGCTCCGAGTTCTTTTGGGTCTTACAGTCGGGCAAGATCCAGAGTCCAATCCAGACTCCGATCCGGAGTGGAACCGGAGTCGATCCGGAGTTGATCCGGCAACTCCTGGAGTCGGATCGATCCGACTCCGGTGTTTGCTTCATTTTGCCCAACACTAGACTGCACGTTCTCTTACCAAGGACCTGCGCTAGAGAGATGGGCTGCCTATCATCTCTTCATTCGGACGCTGGAAAAGGCCATCCGAAACTTAGAGGTGGAAACTTGAGGGACCATCTTTTATAAGTCTATTCAGATTCTGGCGAACAAATTGGGGGATGCTGATGCCTGGATCTGTCAAGAATATCGTTTCTTTAAAATTCTGAGACAAGTAGGATGGTCTGCAATCATACAGGTTACAGTTGTCCCAGATGTTTAAGGATAACGGCTATTGGAATTGATCAATCCAACACCAATTCATTTCAAAATTCACCCAGTCACGAGTGTCTACGAGTCATAGAAAGTATGAACTTTCTTAGAAACACGCCACAAAGCAAAACTGAGGCAACCAATCAGTATCTAGCAAACAGCTTCATCGACTTACCTTTAAGCTGGCTCATCATCGTGCTGCGCCAGGCTCCGAGTTCTTTTGGGTCTTACAGTCGGGCAAAGGTTGGCCCAAATTGAGATGGAGTGATGGCGTTAATGCGTCCACCATAATGGTGAGAGTTGGTGTGCTTGATAAGTAATTAAACTTACCTGTAGTTCAGTTAAAGATGTGTAGCCAACTGAAAGCGCATGGAATCTGTAATATTTCTGATAAACCTGAATCTGACTAAAATTCTGTGTTGTGCTTTAAGCTATAACATTACTGCAACATCACGAAACGTTACTTGTCTTGAACGAAGTAAGAAGAATCGTTTTGCACTTTACCGGACGTAGCATTTCCTTGCATGGTTTCGGTTTACCGTAATCGTAAAGCTTTAAGATGGAAGCTCACCCCACCTCTAGATACATCCGGTTAATTCCAGAGGCCCGTTGTATTCCGGTGGTGCAGCGCTTGTGCTCGTGCTGGCAAAACCGTTTTCACCCACCGCCAGGGATTTAAACTGTAATTCATTCATATTTCATTTTGCCTTTTTATTCTGCCCGTTTCCGCAGCGGAAGCGAAAATAGCGTCCCGGTGATATCGCGTCGGAACCCTGGAGAAGGTGAAGACAAAAAAAGGGCCAACGGAAAGGAAATAAAAATCGCATACACACGTACGGAGCGTAGGGCTGAAGGCACGACAGTAGCGTGCTCGGGCGCTGGGTGGCTGGCTGGCAGAAAGATGATAAAGCTTCACCGTGGGCCCTGGGTGGATGTGAACAAGAATGAGATGATAATAATTATTTCATATCCGAGACGTTCGTTGCGTCTCCCCATTTCCACCTCATTTGCTCGCCCCGTTGCGTCTTCGTGGGCCATTCATTTCGCGAAAAGGCATGGTTGCATTTATAGTGTGTCTCTGTCCTCGCCCTTCATGCAGCTGCACGAAGAAACAGTGTGGGTAAAAGTTGATCGCTGAAATTTCATTGTAGTCAGGCGAATTTATGCTACAAGCATTCCACCGAAGCGAGGGAGCAGCATGATGGCAAACGGACCCACGGGGAAACTCGACGGTGCAGCACGTATGTGCCGTGCTTTGAAGCCGTGCCCGTGTGCACCAATATGCACCGTGCCAACCGTGGCACTGGGAATGGGGATGAGCTCCAGAAATGAAAAGATTAGAGCTATGTTTCTATCAGGCAGCACCGAAGAATTATGCACTACAATCCGGTCCATCCGGTGGCTGAAGCGGGCTTTGGATTCTTTTTATCCTTCCACTTTTCTCTGCCGTGGACAAGTTGATACAGGTTTGGCTGAACGTGATGTTGGTGAGCGTGCGAGTGACAGGAAACATATTTAAAGATTTTAGTTATTACGTCGTTTCAGGTTTGTGTGTATGAACCATGGAGGCGTGGGTTTTTTGCAGTGTGCTGATGATTTTGTGTTACATGTTCTATACAGCTTACGAGAGAATGAAATAGGGATTTCATGGAAACTCCTTTGACAAATTGGGAATGATTTTAAGACAATAAAATGTATGCTCTTTTCAAACTTATCGTCTCAAACATAGAAAACATATGGAAACATATTACTCCTATTGAATAGGAATAATGAAGCAGTATTTACAAAATTGTTAGTAGTTTTGCAACAGTTTCAATATTTTGAAACAGCTGTAGAAAACACGGATCACGGATCAGGGGTCATGAATCTTGATTCTTGAATCCCCGGTCGCGGATCTTGGATCCCGGACCTCGGATATTTAATTTTGAAACCGGGATTATTAATCTCGAATGACAAATCTCGTATCTCGGATTTTGAATATCGGATATAGGATCTTCAGTCTCGGAGTTTCAGAATCCAAACTCATAGATTCTACTTAAAATCATATAATAGATTCTACATAAAATTTTGGAATTCATACAAAATATTTTACGGCACATCGGATTCTTGGTTTTATTCTTTATCAAGAGTTTGTTTTCTTTATTATGTTTAATTCTTTGTTCTCAGCCCTATTGTTTTCTTAAAATTTTATTTGAATTATTTATGTTACTTTTCAATATATACCAAATTTTTATTTTGTTTGCTTTAATCTCTTCCTATTTGTGAGAATTCCTTGAAATTCTCCCGGATTTACTGGTTTGTGATATTGGAAATGTAGGCTAGAAAAACCGTGTAATCTTCGCGCCGTTTAGTTTATAACTGTCATTCATTCGTCCGACTGTAAATTCATTAGTCCGAGTTCATTTTACAATTCCATATAAGTTCCTCCGTAATTCATCCGATCTTGTCCTAATCCTAACAAGTAGTTGTGATTTCCTTAGAGTCAAGTGGTATGGGTGCATGTACGTCTACATTCTCCGGTTGAAATCCTTCGTCTTAGTTCAAACATTAAATTAAAAAATAATGCATGAAGTTAACCTTATTATAAATCTCACACTATTTTTAATTATATTATCTTCAATTTTCTGCTTGGCATACTCTATGCTCATAATATAATAATATAATCTAATGGTTTATTAGACTTACTGATGTTACCACGTAGTTGAGTAGTCAGTCTACACTGTCAGAAAACGGTTCGGGTGGAACTTAATTCCCAGTCCTTCCGCGTGGAGATAGGCGCCGCTATCTACTTGTCTAATGGACCGCAATTCTAAGCAACATGGCGATGACTTTCGTTAACATTCTAGTCCTGTTTTTTTCAACTATCAATCAATCAGTCTTAGATCTCGGACCTTAGATTCTGAATGCCAGGATACAGGTAGTGTTAAAGAACGCTTCAAGATGTAGTCGTCGGTGGGCAACCTAACGTAGTTTTGTTATATTTTCAGTTCGGCTCAACGCTCGAATAAAATCAGCCATTGAGGACACATTGAATTGTCAGGAAAAACTAAAAAGCTACAGCGAACGCACCATAAACATAAAACAAAAATTCCCAATAAAGTAGAACTCTGTGTTCACTAAAATGTTTTAGAATTTATTTTTGTTACAGTGTTAATAGAATCTATCTGTTTATTGATAAAAATAACCAGAGACTTGATCCGCTGCTGGCTACATAAGAAAAAATTTAGCAGGTTGTAATATATAAAAATCTAACAGGTTGTAATATATAAAATATTGCGAAGTTGTCATCGCTTCTGCGTTAGATAATCGTTGTTAGTAAACATGAATACGTTGGAATCATGGACCAGCAGAGTCATCGCTTATTGGTGGGAAAATGAATCAAATGCACACCAAATAGCGGCATTCTGTTGTTACCTAGCGTCTACGAACTTCGCGGGAAGTAGTTTTGCGTGAAATTTGATCAATTTGCATGGTAAATATCCTTTTCATATTTGAGGTCTGTTTCCAACTACTACAAACCCTAGTGAACATACACACTTCGTACTCTATGGTAGTTAAAGCGTCTGGGTAAATAAGATCTTATTTTGGAGCATCCATTCTAGTATTTGAAGTTTATTCAAATCATCCAGGACGTAATAAACTGTCAAAGCTAATAGGTCAAAATATATGCATTCAAAACTACTAAAAAGTTTCCATTAATCGATTGTCTTTACAAACCTTTGGGGTAGGATTAAAGGCACTAAAAGGGGTTTCTTCAGTTTCGCAGGTCAAATATTTAACACATCTGATTTAAAGGTTTTAAAATCGATTGGGAATCGTTTCGGGTAATTAACCTACAACCATTTACTAGAGTTATTTAATCCTTTTTCGTTAGTAGATGATCATTTGCTATAAGTGTACAGAATCCTAATACTTTACAGTCCTTAGAAGCATAAGTTCCTAGCAATGCAAGTTCTTTACTGTTTATGACAATGCTTTCCTTAAGAGTATTTACTGCTTTAACCACCAAACAATCCAATAATCATAGTGTTACCGTATTTTTAAAAAGCTACTACGATAAATACCATTGCTACATTCGTTGCGCACAACTTTTTCTATTTCTCACATTAAGAAAACCACCATCGCTATCCTCCTGCAGCCAACGTTCAACGGCGATGACACGGTCACACGCTGCACAAGACACAACTGCACAAATGCTTGCATTAGGTGCAAATGGGTATAGATTACCCGTTACCAGCGTCGTTTTAGCGACACACACTGCAAACATTAGCCGCAGCGTTGTGCTTCGGGATGGCTTTTCTCTCTCCTGCCAAAGACAGATGGTTTGGCGAGTGCTGGTGGTGTGTACGGAATCATGGTCCTGTTTTTTTTAACTGCCCAGCTAAAATGGGATGATAGTGCGTGCGTGTCTCGCTGTGGGTGTATGTGCATGCATGGTTTGTCCAAACGGTTTCTACTCCAAAAACCTTTCGCACATCGCACTGTAGCTGCCGGTGCGCGTTTACGCTGCTAGTTGATACTAAAGGATCCCTTCCGTGTGAGTTTAATTAAACATTTTTCTCCATTTAGGGCGCACAGTTCGCACAGGCTCCATTGGGGTGGCGTGAAGGTGGAATAAAAATACCCGACCCATAAATAACCATTAAACTTCGGGCCGAAAGCCACTCGAGAGCTTGGGTTTTCTTGCGCAGTTTAGTTTGCCATCCGAGGAATCTACTAGTGTGGCTGTGTGGAATGGAGAAAAAAAAACAAAAGGGAAAGAACAAAAAAAAACACACCCCAAAACAGGGTGCGCAAGAGTCACTTGTTCCTGAAAATGTAAGGAACTAACCTCGGGCGAAGATCATTCGGTGTGGTCTTAATTTTCACACGTAAAGAGGAATCTGTTGTTAAGAGGGAACTGTAGGACTCAGGAAGCTCAGCACGAGTTATTGCCTGTGAAGGACTGGACGGACTGGAAAGCGAGGCGATCACTACGGGCAGCACTTCTAGGGGCAGGTTGTGTGTGGATTTCATACTCCCTAGTGCAAATCTAAGACAATGGTACTATAGACTCTCAAGTTTAATATTATGCGAATTGGACGCACAGACGAAGTAAGCACAACCTCGAGAGGTCTTGGACAGCCATTTAACTTTAGCCTTTGCTTGGTATCTCGCAGCTGGATGGCCAGTATGCGTATGCCAGTATGAGTATGCGTGCTCCAAGCCATGTTGCGTATTCCTCTTGTATTCATGCAGGAGCTTAATCAAGCATTACTTCTGTTTGGCTAATATCATACTTTTACAGTCTTGTTGGGCGTTCTACGAGCTCTAAACTATAATGGCCAATATCAAGCAGCGTAAACCATTTTCTTCTAGTTATCTTATTTCTATTTCTAGTTGATATATTGCACAAATTTCAGCCTAGTGTCAGATAGTGGAGCATGTAAATGTCATGCTGAAATTACGGAGTTATACGGTTATTCAAATTTATAATCAGCTTCGTATCCACATCCAGAAAAGCAACGAACTTTGTTGTACTTATAATATTTGTTTTGAATACGTAAATAAGATTGCTTTTTCAAACGTAAACTGCGTCCAAATACTGAACGTCGAAATAGACAGTTGCATCTACCTCGTATGAACTGATGACCACTTAATAAGCAAACAATTTGGAGTGTGTAGCATCTAGCATTAATGATTATTTAATAATTTTTGAATTTGTATGCTATTTGCTTAAAAGTCTATTTAAGCTTGAAGCAGCGAACGGTTTAAATCCATGGCCCATTTACAGTTAGTCGGATTATCGCCCCCGTTTTGCTAGTTTGATTTTTTACTTTAGATTGAAAAGAAAAACAAAATAAAAAAAAACACGTTCACCAGATCGGTTGCACCCGAATGGTGTGCATTAAGAGCTTTGCTTACTGCTTCAATCGTACCCGTAACTACAGACTCCATTTTAATTCTCCCGCCTCCGCATACAGTTCAGCCCGCTGCCCCCCCGAAGACTTGTATCATTTCTTTATGAGGGTGATGATTAAAAAGAAAATCTCTCAGCAGGGAGTTAGCATTGCCGAGAGCGAGATCCGAAACGATGCAGTTCCGGACAGTGCCAACGGCGAGCCTCTGACCATATCTTGAGCAGCATCCTTGTGTACGATTGCATTCCGTTTCCGATCCGGTGCTTCTGCCCCCGTGGATCCGGCTTGCCTTCTGCTGCTGCTGGCGCTAAGCAACGGCAAAGGCTACATGTGTACTGGACCATGCCGCCCATCGGATTCGTCCACTTTGGAGCTATCAGCAGCAAAGCGATAACGACACGACCGTGGAAGTGGAAAATTTATATTTATTGTTCTCCCGGGAGCTGACCCTACTTGGACGTCGGTTCCACACACAGACACACCGAGTCTTGGATCTTGGGCGAATTCGACTTACCAGCCCCAGCCCCGTGCTGTGGCCCGATTTGCTCCACCAAGCTTGCGCCCTAATAGCTAGAGTGGGAGTGATAATTGATTAAGACTTCTGCTGCTAAGGACTTTGAATGCTGTCGCTTTACGGCGTCGAAGCGATAACGGTCTGTGTCGGTGCGGCATGGTACTGGCTGCTTTGGGCGTTTGGATTTTGTGTGCGCGGGTTTAGTGGGTTTTGGCAGTGTTGGGGGAGCGGGGTTCAAAGAGATCGTGATTTAGTTGCACTTGGCAGTGAAGTGAAATCGTTCAAGGGAAATGCTACAGTGCTACAACCAGTAGTCGCGGATTAAGACGCTTGGTGGATGGATTGTAAACGGGTTGTTAGGCGTTGAAGTTGCCACGGAACTGAACCCTAAAAGAGGACGAAAAAATGATTTGTTCGAATACTGTTCCGTTCACTCCCGTCGTAGTAAAATGTAACTGAAGCTATCGAGCGCTCTTGCTATCTATGTCTTGCTATCGATCCGTACCGCTTTGTCTCTGTGCATTCCATTAGCGTGGCTGCTCGTCTTTGATCGTAAAGAAGCCGTCACTGCTTCCGCTAGTAAAAGTATAGATGAGCGAGAGCAAGCCGGTCATGGATGGAGCATTTCAGGCTGATTAAAAAATTCAAGCACGCACTAGCACCACCGTACCGTACCACCGTTCTCTGCCTGATTCGTCTACTGAAGCAGCTAGGGAGCGTAGGGAGCTTTACCAGAGCAAAAGAAAAAAGAGGGAAGTTGCATGAATGTCGTTATCTTTGAGCTTGACGAAAAATTGATGATTGGTTCTGGCCTTTGCACGATGGCTTGTTCCGGTGGGATGAGAGTTGGTTTAGTTCTGGTACATCTGGGGTTTTTTTTTGTGTAGCTGTTGTGTTGCTACCGTCTGTCTCTTCAGAGAAAGCAAGTTAAACTAGCAGCAAGGGTGAGGTGTCGGCAGCCCTGACTACTGGCAGGGGGGGAGGAAAAGTTTAATAGACTTTTCCGATTTTAAGTAAATTAGATTTTTCCCTCCAAACACCCCTCTCCCCTCAATGGTTTCTTTGCTCCTTCTTATACGTACAGTTTCGGTTCAAAAGCAGCCTTTGGAGCTTAAGCCAAAGTTTAATGCCATTAACTTTCCACCGGAGTGAAGGTCCGAATGCTAAGAAGCGGATCACGATAAAAAGGTGTACGGACGACACTGGGTAATGTGGGGAGGAGACAGGGTAAAAATAGACACACACAACAACAAAAAGGATGGAAAGAGCATGTATAAAACCAAACTCTGTTCCAGACAAACAAGGAAAATGCCACCAGCAAAGGCATCCTAGTCTTTTTGCTGTTTCGCTTTTTTTTCTCGCTTTGTGTGTACGTCATCCGACGGTGGGATAAATAATTTTTGCCACTGGCTCGTGTCTTGTTGCTTTCGACATTTTCACTCGGTACGCCGGTTGCTGGTAAGGGCACGGACCGGCACGGTAAGGCGGTGACACAATACGAGAGCGTACAAAAACCCAACTTTACATCGGGATGGGTTTTTCGGTGTGTAAGCGAAAGGATACGGGCGCTCTGTAGAGGTCAACGATGAAGTAGACCTTTGGAAAATGTGGACCAGAAAAATGGGCTGAGGTAAAGTTTCCGGTATATTTTTTGCCATTTTGTAACGGTAACGGGATTGCTAATTTGTGTAGTTGGAAGGTTTTCCGGAACATCCGGAACGAAACAGAAAAAAACCCTACTTGCTCTATGATTGCTAATGGCTAGGCATGAACTATTTGGTTTGGATATGTGTGAGCTTTAATGAAAATGTCTACGTATGAGTGTTGTGTTAGTTACATTTTGTTCATTTTGAACACATGTTTACAATGATTTTATAGGGGAACTGTTGATTGAGACAATAATTGCGTGGTAAATAGTACCCTCTTGGGCGAATTCGACTTACCAGCCCCAGCCCCGTGCTGTGGCCCGATTTGCTCCACCAAGCTTGCGCCCTAATAGCTAGAGTGGGAGTGATAATTGATTAAGACTTCTGCTGCTAAGGACTTTGAATGCTGTCGCTTTACGGCGTCGAAGCGATAACGGTCTGTGTCGGTGCGGCATGGTACTGGCTGCTTTGGGCGTTTGGATTTTGTGTGCGCGGGTTTAGTGGGTTTTGGCAGTGTTGGGGGAGCGGGGTTCAAAGAGATCGTGATTTAGTTGCACTTGGCAGTGAAGTGAAATCGTTCAAGGGAAATGCTACAGTGCTACAACCAGTAGTCGCGGATTAAGACGCTTGGTGGATGGATTGTAAACGGGTTGTTAGGCGTTGAAGTTGCCACGGAACTGAACCCTAAAAGAGGACGAAAAAATGATTTGTTCGAATACTGTTCCGTTCACTCCCGTCGTAGTAAAATGTAACTGAAGCTATCGAGCGCTCTTGCTATCTATGTCTTGCTATCGATCCGTACCGCTTTGTCTCTGTGCATTCCATTAGCGTGGCTGCTCGTCTTTGATCGTAAAGAAGCCGTCACTGCTTCCGCTAGTAAAAGTATAGATGAGCGAGAGCAAGCCGGTCATGGATGGAGCATTTCAGGCTGATTAAAAAATTCAAGCACGCACTAGCACCACCGTACCATGGCCCGTTCTCTGCCTGATTCGTCTACTGAAGCAGCTAGGGAGCGTAGGGAGCTGTACCAGAGCAAAAGAAAAAAGAGGGAAGTTGCATGAATGTCGTTATCTTTGAGCTTGACGAAAAATTGATGATTGGTTCTGGCCTTTGCACGATGGCTTGTTCCGGTGGGATGAGAGTTGGTTTAGTTCTGGTACATCTGGGGTTTTTTTTTGTGTAGCTGTTGTGTTGCTACCGTCTGTCTCTTCAGAGAAAGCAAGTTAAACTAGCAGCAAGGGTGAGGTGTCGGCAGCCCTGACTACTGGCAGGGGGGGAGGAAAAGTTTAATAGACTTTTCCGATTTTAAGTAAATTAGATTTTTCCCTCCAAACACCCCTCTCCCCTCAATGGTTTCTTTGCTCCTTCTTATACGTACAGTTTCGGTTCAAAAGCAGCCTTTGGAGCTTAAGCCAAAGTTTAATGCCATTAACTTTCCACCGGAGTGAAGGTCCGAATGCTAAGAAGCGGATCACGATAAAAAGGTGTACGGACGACACTGGGTAATGTGGGGAGGAGACAGGGTAAAAATAGACACACACAACAACAAAAAAAGAAAGGAGCATGCATAAAACCAAACTCTGTTCCAGACAAACAAGGAAAATGCCACCAGCAAAGGCATCCTAGTCTTTTTGCTGTTCCGCTTTTTTTTCTCGCTTTGTGTGTACGTCATCCGACGGTGGGATAAATAATTTTTGCCACTGGCTCGTGTCTTGTTGCTTTCGACATTTTCACTCGGTACGCCGGTTGCTGGTAAGGGCACGGACCGGCACGGTAAGGCGGTGACACAATACGAGAGCGTACAAAAACCCAACTTTACATCGGGATGGGTTTTTCGGTGTGTAAGCGAAAGGATACGGGCGCTCTGTAGAGGTCAACGATGAAGTAGACCTTTGGAAAATGTGGACCAGAAAAATGGGCTGAGATAAAGTTTCCGGTTTATTTTTTGCCATTTTGTAACGGTAACGGGATTGCTAATTTGTGTAGTTGGAAGGTTTTCTGGAACATCCGGTTGAAACAGAAAAAAGCCCTACTTGCTCTATGATTGCTAATGGCTAGGCATGAACTATTTGGTTTGGATATGTGTGAGCTTTAATGAAAATGTCTACGTATGAGTGTTGTGTTAGTTACATTTTGTTCATTTTGAACACATGTTTACAATGATTTTATAGGGAAACTGTTGATTGAGACAATAATTGCGTGGTAAATAGTACCCCTGCATCGG
Source organism: Anopheles maculatus (assembly GCA_002091835.1). NCBI lineage: Eukaryota > Metazoa > Arthropoda > Insecta > Diptera > Culicidae > Anopheles > Anopheles maculatus. The sequence continues at coordinate 21,240 of KZ063563.1, forward strand.
TTCAATCGGTAAACATTAGACCAAAAGAACATTGTTTGCGTTTAATGCTCTGATTACGTACTGTAATGATTTTAATTAGACCTTTAATTCTAATTAGGACCTTGAAACAGTCAGTTCTGTACAGGGAGGATTTGGGATTAATCCATTCGTATGAGCAACTGGTGCGGCTACCAGTTGTACTACAGGGCTGCTCCGTATTTTCTTTTTCTTTGGAACTATGACCTGAAGAAGGCCTGCCATTTCAGGTTTTATTTGTTTTTGTTTTACCCGTATTATTTTATTTAACTGTTGATTTAGACATGTGTGAGCTGTTGGTTTGGATTATTCTTGTGTAGCTGGATGATCAGTCCTGTGTATCTACTCGATTAAAAAATTGGTATGGTTTGTGTTGAGTAAAGGCAATTAAATTGAAAGCAAGCTTTAGCTTCTACTTTATATGCTCATACACATTTTTATAGTGCCCCATACAATGAACCTTTTTTGTAAATTTTGTTCTCTTTCTTTCGCTTGTACATTAGGTTCGCTTGGTTCAGTAAATTATTCTGTTGACATCATTTTTTTACAAACATGGAAAGCATCGTCAATTTCTGGTCAAGATCGTTTTATCCGTGGCTTCGTGAAGAACAGAAATCAACAGAAATAATGATCAACGAAAGAGATTTAACGACTGATAGACCGTTGCGTAATAGAGAATTACTTGATTCGAAGATTAGTTATTGTTTGGGTTCAAATATTTTCTTGAATGACAAACGTCATGGTTTGGAGCGGAGCGAATCCGATCCGTGTTGCGATAGGGGGATCACTATCGCTCGGGTTTTTTGTTAACGTTGGCGTAAGACGCTTCCGTGATCCCGTATGAAAAAGACGCTTCCGTGATCCCGTATAGAAAAGGACGCTTGTGTGAACCCGTGTGATTTGGACGTGCTCGTGAACCGAAGAAGTAAAATTACACAACGTAGGAAAGATCAAGAAACAATCATAAACTGAATAAACGAGAACAAACATATGGTACCGTGACAAGTATAGTGAAAAATTTGGTTTTACGCGTTTATTAGTTTGTGTGTTTAGTGAGTGAAATGGCAACTCGTATGGACCACTCTTCGGAGTCGGAGGGAGAGTGCCAAGGTGGCAAGGGTACAGTTGCGGATGCCTCGATGGACACAGTGATTTTTAGAAAAGAGTCCGTACCTCGGCACCACTCGAAGGAGTCGGATAGGAGGATGGGGAAGGGAGTCTCGTTGGAGGGCCTTTCGACAGGAGCTTTGTCTAATGGTGAAACTGTGTTGGCAGCAAAAAAGGCAGAACGTGATGGTATCATACGGTGTTTGAAGCGTCAACAGCGTTTTTTGGATGATTATACGGAAAGTGACGCGAAATATGTATCAACACGGTTGCAACGCGTTCATTCGTGCTGGGAAGAATTCCAGGAAGTGAGCCGCGCAATACGCTCGCTCGAGGGAATAGTTCTAGCAGATGACGATCTGATGGACGAGATCGACGAACAATGCACGGTGTTGATCGCGGAGTTCGAAGAAAAGCTGAAGCGTCCAGCAAGCGAAAGTGAATTGGCTATTTGTATAAGAAGTGAACAACGGATTCGGCTGCCACCTCTGGCGTTGCCCGAGTTTTCGGGCAATTTCGACGAATGGTTACCGTTTCACAGTTTGTATGTATCGGCAGTTCACGAAAACAATGCATTATCCGACGCTGAAAAGATAATGTATCTGAAGCGAGCGTTGAAGGGGGAAGCGTTCCGTGTGGTAGATGCTTTTCCTACATGTGGTTCAGCTTATGACGCAGCTTGGCAGGCTTTGACAAAACGATACGCGAACGAATACCTGTTGAAGAAGCGTTACGTCAACGAACTGTTGAATATGCCCAAAATGAAAGCTCGCAGAACGAAGGACATTCACATTATTGTGGACAGTTTTGAGCGAAATGCGAAACTTCTGGACCAGCTCGGTGAAAATACAGGCTGTTGGGGTATGCTTTTGATTCAGCTGCTACTGTCCAAATTGGATGATGAGACACAGCGGAATTGGGAGAAAGAACAGGAATCTGACGGCAAGTGTGCGGTGGAATCTTTGTTCGATTTTCTTCGTGCAGAAACGCGTGTGTTGGATGCTATGGCGGTAGATCAGGGCAGTTTGAGTGTAACGGAAAAAGGTGAACGTCGTGTCGTTAACTTGGCTCTTAAAGAAGAAGAAAAGTGTGTGAAGTGCTGCAAAAATCACAAAATTTCAGAGTGCAACTCTTTTGCTGTTCTTGCGATCGATGATAGGTTGGAATTGGTAATGCAGAAAAAGTTATGCTTGAATTGTTTGTCGCCCGGACATTTTGCTAACAAGTGTTTTTCAAGAATTCGATGCAAAATATGTAGAAAACGCCATCATCATTTGTTGCACAAAGATCAAACGCAAGAAGCCAGAAAAGAAGAGCAGGAAGCGCCTGTAGAAGCTACTAGTATGCTAGCTGCGCTGCCAGCGATGCGGCCTTCTTCGCATGGGCAAGTGATACTTTCAACCGCGATGGTTCGTGTTAAGGGAAATAAAGGAAAGTGGTTCAGTGCTAGGGCTCTTTTGGACAATGGATCGCAGATCAATATAATATCAAAGGAACTTTGTCGCCGTCTGCGTTTACCAACAACACACGGGTCGGTAACAGTGACTGGAATCGGGAAAATTGGTGTGCAAAATACCCAGGTTGCAAAGGCAACAGTCGCATCGAATAATAGAGCGTTTTTGGAAGAGGTTGATTTTGTTGTGCTCGAAAATATTACGGAACATCAACCATGCAGTGACATACGTTTCGATGTCGAGAAGCTGCCGAACAACATAGTGTTAGCAGATCCTAAATTCTACAAAAAGGGACCGATAGACATGTTGCTGGGTGCAGAGTATTTTGTGGACATCTTAGAGCGCGAGTGTAAAATTGTTCCTGCTAGTAGTGATCATCCTGGCTTCGTAAAAACGGTATTCGGATGGGTTGCATCAGGTAAAACAGAGTTTCTGAAGAATCAGCGTGCTACATGTCACCTCGTCACAGTGGAGCAGTCTTATGAAAATTTGGCGGAATGTATGGAGCGCTTTTGGACGATCGAGGAGCTTCCGTCCAAACCTCAACTTTCGCAACAAGAAAAGGACTGTGAGGAGAATTTTCAGCAATTCCACTATCGTGACGACCAGGGCAGGTATGTGATAGAATTGCCTTTCAAAGTCGGTGATCATAGATTGTTAGGCTCGTCAAAGGAGGCACGTCAGCTGTTAGATGAATTGGTTAGCATTATGGCTAAGGGGGGATTCCAGCTGAAGAAATGGAATTCCAATTCATCGAGTGTTCTAGAACGTGTACCAGTTGAGCATTTGGCACGGTCGCTTGTGGTGAAGCTGGGATCTGAAGAACACGTGAAGACGTTGGGAATAGCATGGCAACCCAAAGCAGATGAGCTATTTGTCGAAGCTAATATTCCTGTATCCAACGAGCATTGGACCCGGCGGCGTGTGTATTCAATGGTGGCTAAAATGTTTGACCCCTTAGGTCTTTTAGCACCTGTAACAGCTTGGGCAAAAATCCAGATGCAAGCTTTATGGATAGCTACTAACGATTGGGATGAACCAATACCATTGCAAATGGAGCATTTGTGGAATGAGTTCCAGGCTCAGCTGCCAACGCTGAAGGATATAAAGTTTGACAGGAATGCGATGGTGAATAATCCGGTGAGCTTACAGCTTCATTGTTTCTGCGACGCATCGGAAGCTGCGTATGGGGCCTGCGTGTATCTCCGATCCATGGACAAGAGTGGAAACGTCAAAGTGGAGCTATTATCTGCGAAATCGAAGCCAGCTCCTTTGAAAAGGATTAGTCTAGCCAGACTGGAGCTTTGCGGAGCAGTGTTAGCGACCAACCTACTGAAACTCATCGGCAAGGCGATAAATATGGAGAACTGCGAAACTTTTATGTGGACCGATTCTACAATTGTTTTGAGTTGGTTAAAGTCACCCTCTTACACGTGGGCTACGTTTGTTGCTAACAGAGTCTCGGCGATTCAAGAGCTTGGAAAAGGATATAAATGGTTGCATGTAAAGAGCTGCAGAAGCTGGTGCAACTGCATTGGAGGCGGTGGCGGAAGGAGTACATAAGTGAACTTCACAATTACGGACAACGCGTGTCACCCGTTAGGGATTTGAAAGAGGGACAAATTGTATTGCTGAAAGAGGATAATGCTCCAGTGTGTGAATGGCCGTTAGGACGAATTGAGAAGCTGTACCTAGGTCCAGATAAGCTATCGCGTGTAGTTAGAGTGCGCACCCAAAAGGGGAGTTACACGCGTCCTACGTCAAGGATTTGTGTGTTGCCAATAGCAGAGTAAATTTATGCTAAATTTAGGGGGGCGCCATGTTTGGGTTCAAATATTTTCTTGAATGACAAACGTCATGGTTTGGAGCGGAGCGAATCCGATCCGTGTTGCGATAGGGGGATCACTATCGCTCGGGTTTTTTGTTAACGTTGGCGTAAGACGCTTCCGTGATCCCGTATGAAAAAGACGCTTCCGTGATCCCGTATAGAAAAGGACGCTTGTGTGAACCCGTGTGATTTGGACGTGCTCGTGAACCGAAGAAGTAAAATTACACAACGTAGGAAAGATCAAGAAACAATCATAAACTGAATAAACGAGAACAAACAGTTATTATTTGCGAAACACTTCCGACTTGTGCGATTCCTTATTAGTTTTACTATTATTTTAATCATATTTTTTTAAGAAAAATAAAAAAAAAATTACTTGCGAAAAATCTTGTGTCTAAAGATAAATTTTACAGCTTTGTAACAGTTACTTACTTACTTATCAGGCGCTAAAACCGCTTCGCGGTCTTGGCCTGCTGCAACAATCCTCGATACCGCTCACGGTTTAGCGCTGTCGTCTGCCAGTCCAATATCCCGGCCGTTCTGGCGGACGCATCTACGCCATCACTCCATCTCCACGCCTCCTTGTCCACGCCTCCGTGGTCCACGGCCTACCACGCCTCCTCTGTCCATGTGGACGGCCTAAAAGGACTTTACGGGCTGGGTCGTCCGGTGCCATTCTCATGACATGACCAGCCCACCGGAGCCTGGCGAGCCTAATTCGCTGCACGATGGTAAGATCACCGTACAGCTCATAGAGCTCGTCATTGTAGCGGCTCCTCCATTGTCCATTGTCCTTCCACACATACGGGGCCAAAAATCCTTCTGAGCATCTTCCTTTCGAACGCGGCTAAGTGGGTTTCGTCAGTTTTGGACATAGTCCATGTCTCAGAGGCGTATGTGAGTACTGGGAGGTTTTGTACAGTCCCAGCTTCGTCCGTCGCGACAGGTATTTTGAGTGGAGAAGTTTCCTCAGACTGTAGTATGACCGGTTGGCAGCCAGCACCCTTGCGCGCAATTCAACTTAACAGTAACAGTACAGTAAACTGTGCTAAAACTTTAAATGTATATTGCGGACCTCATGCAAGGAGTCATGCCGAATGTGCCACGTAACTAATTTATATGATTAACCTTAAAAAAAATCATCCATCAAGCTTCCCAAAACAAATTGCTTTAGTGAAAGTTTTTGCAGTGTTAAAGATAATAAAGATAATAACTTGCCTAGGTAGAATTGAAAAGAAATTAAAAATCAATTATTAAATTATAAAATTTATAAACAACCGCAATACTGCGATGCACAACACCAGCCCAACCGAATGTGCCAACATACTACACAGTGTAATAGAGCACCAACGAACAGATTCAATTAATACGAAACAAACCGCCCATTGTAGAATGGGTAACAAATCTTTGTTCATTACCGTACGCCAAGCATTACATTTCATTATCAATCAATTTAATTAACTACCCTTTTGCGTACACGGCTCTGGAAGCGTATGGGAGCGGGAAACACAAATTGTCAATTATCAGTTTACCCATTATTGAGTTAGCAGTGCGATTGAACGATTTGTAGCTTTGATGTTGTTCTCCGCAGCAAATACTCACACGCTTATACACACACACACTAGCGAAACAGCGTCCATGAGCACAATGTACAGACGATCCTTGTAGTAGACAAGACGTACCACCGCTAGGTATGAGAGTAAATTAGTTAGATGCTGTAGATGTGTTGTAATCTTGGCCTGGCGCTCATACCATTGCAACTCCGTTCCTTATCAGTGGGCAATCTTAGCGTTCTTGTGGAACGGTACATAGATTCGCAATGATTGGGCGAACCACCATCAGCAGCGACTGAGTATCGATTTCGACAACCGATGTAGTCGAGTTTTTGTCAGTAAAACTGTTGTTCCTCGTTTGTCTGGTACCCTGGTACGGTGCGATTTCGAAGCAAGTCAATGATCTTAAGCATCTCAATTACCGTTCCAGCGAAGTGAACTCTAGCTTGAAAGTAGGGGGTTGTTTTTTTTTTTACATTCAAACGTTCATATTGACGTGATTCAATACCAAGTGCCTTCAGTGGATTGAACAGGTTTTTGGGGCACAAGGATTGTGAGCTGCATCTAGGAAGTTTTAGGACGAGCAGCAGCACATTCGAAAACAACATTATCACGTACCACAGCTATGTATCGACGATAGGTTGAGTGGAGACTGGTTTTACACACTGCTGGTCTAATGCATGAGGGTGAACATGCAGACACCTCGTTTTTTACTATCAGGAATGTTCTGAATAGATGAATTCTTCTGCTACAAATCGAGTTGCAGTTGCACGACGGGACGGAGCAAGGAACGGACTCAATCATTTGCTCCATGTGCAGTGTGTGAACGCTTATTTTGATCCGGATTCGATACGGTATAGCATAAAACGCACCGGGCAGGAACCAAAGAGGGAGCGAAAGCTTCCGGTAGATGGCACTGGTTGGTGTCGTTGGTAGTCGAGACGCATCCCGAATTGCGAATGCGATGTAAGCAGATTTGATTTGATTTTATACTTATTCCAACACCTCACAAAACTAGCCCGCTGGCATCGCCCCACCGTAGTCAGGATGTAACAGCAGCCCATCAACGAAATGGGGTTGGCCGTTCTTCTGTGGCGGGTGGAATCAAATATTCCACCAACGATCGGGCAAGCTTCGGGGTCGGTTGTTCACTAGCAAACCATAGTGCAGGTCCCTGGGCCCGTGGGATGCTGCACGAAACTATTTCTTTATCACCATCACAGAACGCTACCATCGCGCCATTGCCGATCAGAGATCCTCGATTAGGTATTCTGGACGTAGTTTTCACAATCAGCTCACCTCGGTCTCATTTCGGTTCCTCTGCTTCACGGGACTTTATCTCTCCCCCCCCACACGTTCGCAAGGGCGCTGGCACTTAATCGTAAGGATATTTCCATATCCTTCCCATCGTAGATTGTAATAGCGTAGTAGTTGAGATGAGTTTTCCGTATTTTTTCCTCTTCGCTGGTGTATGTTATCGATGTGGCGATTTGTATTTTGTTGTTACTATCTTCGAGCGCCGTGAGCACTCCACCTTCCGAGCCCCACACCAAAACCGATTATTGCCCAAAATTTCACCGACACAAGCATCAGAAAATGGGTGCATAAAGTGGATTGTTTACGCTTGGTAGAAAATTGCGAGTGGTTCAACGCTGATGTTTATGGCACTCGTTACACAGCTACGACGGGGACTGCCGATGCGCGGCACCACTGCTGGGAGGCGACTGGAAGAAAATTGGAAAACTCGACCATCGACTCGTCCGTTTCCAGTGAAAGCAAACCGGCACGGTACCTCTGGATCGCTCGAAAGTCGGTTCCGATAGCCGGCATGCCGGTCAAAAAGAAAAAGAAAAACCGCACGTACCGCACAGGAAAATAACAACCGAAGGAAATAGAGATGGGGTTACCGCGCCGTACAATTATCGTTGATTCTATTCACCTGATAAAGGTTGGTGGCTGTTGCGAAAAAAAAAACCGGTCGGGGTTTTCTTTTGCACCCGAGTTTGGACGCCGGCTCTCCGGATGCCGGAAGTTGGCAACAAAATGCTACTACTTTTATCGGGTTTACGGATGAAAATTGCACCCCGGACTGTGGTTTGAAGTGGCATAAAGTTTTATGTGCCTTCGCTGGCATTTTTATTCGACGGAGGTGGTCGAATTCTTGCGGGTAGGAAGCAGTTTGATAGGTTCGAGTTTGGCACGTTAGCGTAACGTCTAGCTGGAGCGCTGAATTAAAAGAGTCTCTTAAGAGTTATGAAATGTGTTGAGATGTTACATGGTGGGTGTTCCATCCTTTGATGAGAAAATGCTGAGTAAGTTGGGCTTTATATGCCATGCTTTTTATGGATAAGGTGATGTTAGAATAAGATTGGTCTTTTTCAAACACACTCACAAATGTTTGAAGAAAGCGTGTCTGAATGAGTTTTGCTTATTTACTTTTCTTTAGTATCTTCAGATACTTTCTTTAACGATCAAGTGAAGATATAATCCAGACTACATGAATTGCGACGCGCTTTAAGCTTCAAACACGTCTAGAGGTCCTAGAAGAAGGATCACCTTTCAAACCGTGTACGTTTTCTGTACGTCCCGAATGGTATCTCTCGCAGGGGATGCAAATAGATGTGCCATAGCTGTGTATTACGAGGTCATGGCGGTATACGAGATGTGTATAAAATTCCAAACAATACTCAAAACTAAATGGAATTCTATCTTACTATCTGAACTATCTGATAGTACTAAATGGAATTCTATCTGAACTAAATAGAGTCAGTTAAAAAAATGCAGTCTGCCCACAGCTCTTCAAGGTAGAACAAGAGCCGAGTTCTGCAGCATGCCCTCTTAAATAACGAACACAAAAAAGATCTTTCAACAAATATATTTAGCTTCACAAAGTGTGAAACATAGAACAATTGTTTCTGCAATCGTAGTCCAAGGATTGATACGGTTCGAATCTTTTAAAATAATTATTACTAGCATTGTTTGGCAATACTGTTTGTTCTGTTTAAATATTTCATGTTTGCTTTATTATTGTACGTTAAGTAAATAGACCAGCAAATAGGGATATGCTTGGATTTTTTATTCGTTTCACATAGTCAAATTATTACCTTCTTGTCCTAAGGAGAGAAATTTTAAAAACAAGTTACTAGCGCTTTCTGACAGAAATCTGCATAAGCCGCTTGACGATCGTTCTTTTGAGCTGTCATTTATAACTCATTATAATTTGAGCCCTCTAATTCTCGGTCAAAAGAAGGTTCTAGACAGCTCCCATATCAGGCTAGTACGAGAATTGGTTACTGCTACGAGGAACCTTACTTCTTTCCTAACGACCTCTTAGGTCATGCCTGCCATTTTTGGCTGACTAGGCTTATTGTTACCGCATAGTTGGATAGTCAGTCCTCACTATGGGGAAACGGCCCAGATGACACTTGAACCCCGTTCCTGCCGTGTGAAGACCCGGCCCCGCTGTCGCAGTACTATCGGGCCGCCCCCGTGGAACGTTAATAGCCCTTAAATACGCTAGAAATACGCGAAAACAATCTAAATATAAAGCATTACATAAAACCATTAAAACAATATCTCCGACTATTTCAATTCTAGCTTAAATCTATAGGTAAAAATATTACTAAAAAAGCATTCTAATTCGTAGTTTCTAGTTTCGAAACAGTCTATTTGTTGAGTGTTTAAATTAAACTTTGTTTTCAACCCAAAACTTGAAAGTTTTTAAACATTGCATTTAAAAAATTACCCTCACTTCCTAGCTAGTTAAAAGTTCTAAGAAGGTGCATTTTAAAATCTAAACGACGCTCTAAACGATTCGCAACTGAGCTTATTGCTCCACTCACCATATGACGATTAAAATGCTGCAATAGATCTGCTCAGACGAACTAAAACCCTCACACGCTGCACACGGTTCGTTTGGATGGGAAGAAATTTTGATGGAATATTTATCACACCACACATTGCCCTCGCTGCACACGTACGCACACCGTTTCGTACCGTCCAACTAGCAGCTCGAGTACCGACGCTGCGGGCTCACCGTAGAAAGTTTCCACAACGCGTAATTCCACATCTGAGCATTCTGTGTTCCCACCTGTTCCTGCCGGTGGTTTGTGTGTCGCCTCCGTAAGACGCTTTACGCTACCTCGGAATTGCGTTGGATAGTGAAAAAGTGAAGTTCTTCATTTAATTCTTCAAGTCTCGTCCGTTCCCTTTATCGGTGTGTCTCGTTCGTTCGGTTTGTTCCGTTGGCTGCTTTTTGCCACACCTGCTTTCACCGGATCACGGCCAAAAGATGAAGACGTCCCGCACCAAAAGACATCTTCATTTCCTAAGTGATTCAATATTCACCACGGAACGTGCACCGTCGGCAAATGCTGGATGGCATGTCACGCGTTTCTTGCGCCCGTCTGCCCGTGCCTCTCGCTTGTGAGTGCTGGCGTGTTTCCGGCGAGGAAATGGGGAAATTGGAAACGCGCTTTCCGTACCGTCCCGCGGAACACGGAAACTTAGCGCCGAAGATTGGAGGGAACTTTGACGAACCGTCTGTAGGTCGTCAGCGTGTTTGAATGGATCGAGGAACGAGGAAGTGAGCAGTCGCTTAAGACCATAAGTTACTTTTGAGTGTGGAATAAATTGAGAGACAGAGAGAGAAAGAGAGGAAGAGAGAGTATCGAGAGAAAAACAAGAGAGAGGAAACGTGCATTGGGACTTTGTTTCGTACAACTCCTTCGATGGAAATGGAAGGACAACGTAGAAAGTACGATTCACTCTGTGCAGCAGGAACTTCTGTGGCGACCAAAAGACGCACAGTGTTGGTGGAAATTATTTTCCCCTTTCGCAGAGAGAACGAAGTTGCAGCAGCAGGAACAGAAGTGTTTTGCACATCAATCAAAAATTATTCATTTATTTCGGGTGCAACGAGTGTCACCGCGTGGCGTACACAGTGTTGGCACTACTGTGTCGACGCCGTTGATGCGTCGTCGTTCGTTGTGGTGTGATGGGAATCTTTTGAGACGGTACGGGAACTGTTCTCAAGCGACCTTCGAACACGACAACCCTGTAGGAATGCTGCGGTTCTCACCATCTTCGGTAGACGAGTTGAAGGGAGGGAGAAAAATTATTTTGCAAATCGTCTCTCGTCTGCTTCGCTGTCTGCTCTCTCTGCACTGAACGGTGGCAAAAGCTATGCCAAAGGTTAGCGTAGTCGATGCCGTATGCCTCGCACAAGGGTTGTGCTGCTGGTGGTTGATTATGCTTAAGAAATCGTTTCAACTGTATCATAATTTATGATGCAACATGAACGATCTGTTGCAGGCACCAACGGACGGTTTATATTCTGTTGGGTGCAACCAGCCCATCACCATCAGACGACAGCAACATTTGCTGTGTAGAAGATTATTTTAATTTATTGCACCGACTTCAAACCGGCATCGAGTTCTGGGAAGGGATAATACGTTTTATTTCCCACTAATATGGTGTATGCGGGTAGAGGTTTGTGACGTTTGTGATGATGTAATTCGCAGAGGTGGGGTTTATAGTGTCGAGAGTGGAGTTTTAACGTTGTCCTGATGGTCAGTTGAACTTTTCTTTCAAGAGTCTCTGTCTTCCGAATGTCTCTTTCTTTAAAAAAAAAACCTTCTCGTCTAAGAGAACTCAACGATGAAAGACTTCCAAGGGAGACTTGTCATCGTTGAAGAGGTTTATCTTCCGAGATACCTCTTTGTACCTCTTCTACCGAAATAACTACCATGAATCCTCCTCGTCGAAGAGTCATCATCGGTCTAGTATCCTGTACCAAAATACCTAGTCATCGTAGCTTATCTTCCATAGGACCTGTACGTATGGATCTCATCTACCAAGATATATTGCTGCTCATGGAGCAACGACTTCCAAGACACCTCGTAGTCAAAAAGATCTTGCCTGGCTATAGAACTTCAAGAGAAAGAGTCATCATTAATCTAACGTCATCTACCAAGTGATTGGTAAAGGGGCTTATCTTTAAAGGAACTTTCCGTTGGAACGTCATCATCGTCATCGGCCTCGAATACCTAGACAATTTGTAATCGTATAGCCTTCATCTTGCAAGAGAGCTTCTCGTCTACGAGACATCTAAGAGAGGTCTCGAAACTCCGAATGCTCCTGCGAGGTACAATTGCCAATATTACAAACTCGTTTTCCAATTGGCCTTATCTGCCAAAACAGTTTCTCATCGAAAAGTTGTCGTCATTCTAGCATGATATATCAATACCCAGTCGTTGTTCAATTGCCTTTATCTTCCAAGAAATCTCGTCGATCAACTAGGCTCATGCGCTAAGAGATCTTTTAGTCTTAACAACTTCTTCACGTCGTAGAAGGTACCTCATCTACCAATGATATCTACTAGGAGAGCTAATCGAAGACTGGTTCTCGTCGTCATAGCTTCATCTTCCAAGGATTTTAGTGATATTGAAGACCACGTCCAAGGAAATTTATTGTTCATGGAACCTTATCTCCCAAGAGGGTAAAGGTAGCCAACAATAATTCGCTTCAATGGCCTCCTCTAGCCTAGATACACTATTGAATTATGAAACGGCATTCAGTATGAAGTTTCACCAAGACTTTCTTAATTTGTCCATATTTTTTGTTGAAGCATTGTGTCTCAAACTCACAGACAAACGTTTACGAACGTTGTCTGCTAATTGAGTGGAAGTGAAATAGATCATTGCCGTACCAATTCCATTAGGGTGAGAAATCGGCTGTAAAACCCTCTTTTTTCCCACCAAAAACATTGTACTATGATGTATCATTTATCAATGCTTACCCTCTCCTTTACCAGCCGCCCGTACGCTTTTAAAAATACACGGAAAAACACTATATCAAACGGAACCGATTGAGAAAACATATCGTGTAACCGATTCCTCACCGTTTGGCGTTGGCTCGTAAACATCGTTTAGTGGCACATTTTTGGACATTTCCCGTACGGTTGTATATTTATTTTCCTGTGTATTTGTCTTTTTTAAGCATTTCAATTCCCGCTTCACGGCTCAGTTCATCCCAGCCCGTTAAAAGAAGAGTAAACGGTGGTTGAGTAAAGCAAAACACAAGACAAGATGCTACTGATGAAGACAGCGATCCGTTTTTCTCGTTTTGACTGTGTCCACGAAAAACTGAACAGACACTGTTCCAAGCAGGCTCACACGAAATCGCACGGTGGATGGGTGTGTGGCATGGAAAAGCTATAACGGTTGATAAATGGGAAAGTGTTTAGTGTTGGTTTTGGTCGTTTTGTTTTCGGTATGATTCGTTTTTTCTATGCTTTGTTTTAGTCCTCCGTTGCATTAGTTTATTTTTTCGAACCAAGCACCCTTTCGATGGGGTGTCTTCCTTGGCGTAGAACGGATTGAATTGGCACCACATTATGGTGGGCTACTAGTGACCGTATCGAATCCTCCAACCCATTATTTGCTAGGCTTTTCCAAAATTTTAAAGAGTGAATTACAAAAAAGGAGGAAGAAACGAAACGAAAACACAACCATCCAAAAGCACATCCTTTAGTAGGAATGGGGAGGTTGATTTATGTGCCGTAATGACTACTGTGGAGTATATCGGCATTGCGCCGAGCTACACTCACACATACACAAACAAAAAAGAAAAGTTTTACAGCAGGACGCCAGTCCGGAAATCACACTCTTTAACTAAGGGGTGGAGGCTACCCTAGACAGATTGAGCCGTATGGGCCCATCCGAAAGTAATTGGCCAGCAATGGCGCGTAAAAGCTGCAAATCGATTGCTTCTCTCGGACGGGAGTGTGTGTGTGGGTGTGTGTGAGTTGGGACACACTCACAGCCACACGAAATTACCAACAGTTTCATTTGATTACTGTGCTTAATGAAATTGCATCCTTTCGCTGTCACGATTGCTGATGTTTGCTGGGGAAAAGAAGACAAAAAAATGCCAAACCAGAAACCACTCGATCAGTTCTGGGTAACGGGGTGGAAAAATAGGATGTCATTCAAAATTTAAGAGCAGGTGGGTACTGAAATTTTCCGATTTGATTGAACAATTTTTCGTTTCGACTTTGAGAAGTTGCTTTAGTTTCCAATAGCCACGGAACAGGCGAGATTAATTGAATGTATCACTTTTGGTTTTCGTTTATGGTGGATGTCTTTCTTTCAAGATGCTTCGAGGTAAACAACGTAAATCACCATTTTGAAGTGCTATTCCTTTCTCCTGTTTACTAGAACAACGAGTTTTTCTTCTATTATGAGCACCTGTAGCCTGAAATAGGAGTATTTCTTTGAGACTTGGCCAACTTATCGCGGTGCTAAACTATGACAACTTGGCGAGTGTTGGAACCATGTGTGGTTATTGTGCTCCCTACCTGTATAAATCTGGAAACTATGGTAATGGCATGGTTCTTCCAGCCGATGTGTTGCTGAGTCTTTTTCCTATTTTAAATCCGACTGCTGCAGACGGATTAGGAGTTACCAGATGGTTTCGAAGATAGATTACCAGCTTATATTGCCATAATCACCTTTTATTGGACCTTATTGTTGTTACAACCTCTCGCGACGCTGAATCGAGGGAACTCAAATTATTATGGTGTACATTTGAAACCTGGTGCAGTCGTTTTAATGTAGCAAACTTAGTTACTGTGTTCGTTCAAGTCATACCTGTTTAGTAGTTTTTATAGAGTCTTGTAGTGTCTTTACAATTCTTTTGTAGCCTCCTCTGAGGTCCCGTGCAGAGGCAGGAGTCCTTAGTTCACTTTTATTTCTGCTATTTGTGAAAGACGATTGGACTTTCATCGTCGCTCCCGAGGAATTTCTGATTTACGCATGTGATCTCAAGGCTTTCCTTTCTGTGTTCTGTGTGTTCCTCTGTCCTGAAAAGAGTTATGTGATTTCGTTTACCAGATCGACTGTGATTTTGTTCAGATACACCCTTTCTACAGCTATACGTCGTGCATCTACTGTAAAGGATTTGGGTTTGTGACTTGACGGGACTCTCTCCTTCAACTCCCACGTTGATTTTGTACTCAGCAAAGCTAACAGATCATACAGTCTGTTTCGTCCGAAGTTGTTCGGTGCTTCCATTCCGGTTATCTTATCTACCTATCCTATCCGCTCATTGAATTATCGAGTCCATTGAATTTCCGAAACGGAAAATCAAGCACTGACCAGATATTCACCATGCGGCAAATCTTGGAGAAGATGGCGGAACAGCAGCTACACTCCTACCATCTCTTCATTGATTTTAAAGTCGCATACGATAGCATAGCCAGGGTAAAACTATACGACGCAATGAGATCATTTGGATTCCCGGCCAAGCTTACCAGGCTTGTACGTATGACGATGACCAACATCACATGCCAGGTGAAGGTGGATGGAAAACTCTCAGGGCGCTTTGCTACCACCAAGGGTCTGCGCCAGGGAGACGGGCTTGCTTGCCTCCTATTCAATCTGGCGCTAGAGAGGGCCATCCGAGACTCGGAGGTGGAAACTTCGGGGACCATCTTCTGTAAGTCACTCCAGATCTTGGCATACGCTGATGACATAGACATCATTGGTTTGAGGCTCTCCTATGTAGCAGAAGCTTACCAAAGGATCGAGCATGCGGCACTGAACCTCGGGTTGGAGATCAACGAGGCAAAAACCAAAATGATGGTGGCACCACCAGCGGCCCTGCTAACAAACACTGATTTACGCAGGGGTGATGTACAGATAGGTGATCGCACCTTCGAAGTCGTCCAAAACTTCACCTATCTGGGATCAAAAGTCAGCACCGACAACAACATAGACGTTGAGTTGCGCGCAAGGGTGCTGGCTGCCAACTGGTCATACTACAGCCTGAGGAAACTTCTCCACTCAAAATACCTGTCGCGACGGACGAAGCTGGGACTGTATAAAATCTTTATAGTCCCAGTACTCACATACGCCTCTGAGACATGGACTTTGTCCAAAACTGACGAAACCCTCTTAGCCGCGTTCGAGAGGAAGATGCTCAGAAGGATTTTTGGCCCCGTATGTGTGGAAGGACAATGGAGGAGCCGCTACAACGACGAGCTCTATGAGCGGTACGGTGAACTCATCATCGTGCAGCGAATTAGGCACGCCAGGCTCCGGTGGGCTGGTCATGTCATGAGAATGGCACCGGACGACCCAGCCCGTAAAGTCCTTTTAGGCCGTCCACATGGACAGAGGAGGCGTGGTAGGCCCAAACTGAGATGGAGTGATGGCGTCGATGCGTCCGCCAGAACGGCCGGGATAATGGATTGGCAAACGACGGCGCTAGACCGTGAGCGGTATCGAGGATTGTTGCAGTAGGCCAAGACCGCGAAGCGGTTGTAGCGCCTGATAAGTAAGTAAGTAAGTATAGATTAAACTTTATCAGTCTAGGGATATATTCTAATTGTAAATCTGATTTATTGATCAGCATTATAATAATTCAAATAAATTGTTCTACTCTATTCTACCATCAAATGCGTGCTTGGAAGAATTAGATTCCTTAACTGATTTGTCTATTTTTATGTTATGAATATCTATGTATGTGCTTATTATGATTTTCACACCAACCGATGCGCCACAAGTTGAAAATTATTCGTATGAAATCTTGCAAATTGGTTGCGATCGCGAGAGCAAAACGGGGCAAACTCAACAAACTGTCTTGTTGGTTCTGTTAGCGAAAGTGAAAAGTAGAAAAACAGCTGAAAAAAGAAAAGAAACCAAACAAAACAAAAAAATAACAGAGAAAGATACAGTGAAAAACTAGCAACCAACCAGCCAGCTTGCATCGGATGTAACAAATCGGATAAATCTAATTAAACTTGATAACAGTTGTGTTCACACGCTGCAAGCATTTTCACCGAGCCTGGTGTTACACCAACTCTCCGCTTCTTCCCGTCCCGATTTTCACCCATCTCCCCACCACCAACCTTCACCAAGTTTCGCTGCGGATGGCAAACAATCCCCGCAAATCCATTGGTGCAGTTTAACTTAAATCTAAATCTCCAATTTTCCCAAAAACCCCATCTGGTGGGGGTGTTGTAGCATTTTCTATGGCGGCCGCTTCTTCTGCTGCACAAAGTACAACCAATCCCGTTCGGTTATCTTCCGTATTTTCTGTTTCTGCCTTTTTCTTTTTGTTTCACTTTTTTGTTTCGTCGCTCTTGTCAGTTCAGGTTCAACCGCGCTACTATCTGCACAGGATCACTGGATTCAAAATGAGCCGCGACGTTCCGGGAAAGGGGCATGTATGTTTGGATGTGTGTGTGGTTGTGGACGCGATAAGCCACCGGGTGTCTGAGCAGCGTACGGAGGTGGAGTGAAGGATAGCAGATGAAAAAGTTTTCGCTTTGCCCCGTAGCTTCCACTTAGCAGTACGGACAGGATCATTCCTCTGTTTTGGTTGCCTCGTTGCCGCTACTGTTTTCGCTCATGTACAGCTTCATTTTAATTTTTCATTCCAGGCCCTGCTGTCGGAAAAGGCACTACTGCTGATGATTCTGCTGCTTACCATCCACAGCAGATCAGTGGCGAGTGGAGCAAATGATTCTAGGTTCTTGATAACGGGGCAAGATAAAGGAACTGAAGTACGAAAAAAGTTGGACGAAAACCAACACACCTCTAGCCGCTTGGCGAGTGGGATTTTCCCCGTTGGCCACTTCCGTGCAGTCTGCACGTGAGTCTCCTGCGTCTCAAAACCACATGTACTGATGTTTTTTGGGGTTTTTGTAAAGCTACAATGCGAGTGCAAGCGGCTAGAAAAATGGTAAGAGAAGTATCGGTGGGATTTCATATCCATTTTTACTGTCCGAGGTTTGTTCTCTTCAAGGATTGAAGTCGCATTAGAAGCAGCACGGGAAACCGATGGAAATTAGTTACAACTTTTCACTCGTTTCACTGCTGGCGCTGGTTATTGTTAGTATCTCGCTTCAAGGTTCGATTATCAAACTAAACTCTTATGCAATTTCGGGCAGGAATCATTTCTTGGCTAGGAAGAGCGAGCCCTGTGACCAGTCGTGATAGGTCGAACCTAAAAGGATCTCGTTTCCATTTGCATCGGCAAAATCGACAAAGGCAAGGAAGCACCACAGCGTCTGGCTGGAGCCCACGCCAAAAACCGACTTAAGTAGTAACACACGGGACAAAATTGGGTTTACCACATTGGAGCGTGTGGAGCGGTGCAGGAAACTTTGGTAATTTTTGTCCAACCAAACAATGTTGTCTGCATAAACGTGTTAGGCAAAAGTTTGCCAATGTGCCCGTTCTGGGTGCTGAAGCTGATGAGGCGAGCCGAGGCGAGATTGCTGGCGTTAGAGCTAGACCTGTATCCTTCTTAAATTGGTTTTACTTTCGTCATTGGATCTCCGCCTCCCCCAAAAAACCCGTGGCTGTCTAATGAGATTTAAATTGTTTCCACATTTAGAGTGGCATGGAGTCGATTTTCCGGCCAACGGGCTAAGTGAAACGTTGGCCGTATGGATAAAAGGCGCCGTTGAAAGGATCGCAGCAAGCTTTCGAGCCGGTGTGGCGTTGTGGGCCATTTTATGTGGAAGCAGTGGTCGTTTGGGTAAATGGTGGTAATAGCGCAATGGTTACCTTCTTAAATTGGTTTTACTTTCGTCATTGGATCTCCGCCTCCCCCAAAAAACCCGTGGCTGTCTAATGAGATTTAAATTGTTTCCACATTTAGAGTGGCATGGAGTCGATTTTCCGGCCAACGGGCTAAGTGAAACGTTGGCCGTATGGATAAAAGGCGCCGTTGAAAGGATCGCAGCAAGCTTTCGAGCCGGTGTGGCGTTGTGGGCCATTTTATGTGGAAGCAGTGGTCGTTTGGGTAAATGGTGGTAATAGCGCAATGGTTAATATTGTTTTACTCGATAGTTTGTGTCGTACCGTATCGACTGAAATGTAGTTTGGTGTCACCGTCTAGTAAGTTTGAAATTACTTCCAAACATTATTTTACACCCAAAATAAGGTGTAGTGCTCGAAGAGCGTACCGCAAGAATATTTTACAATTTACACATGATCAAGACATTCACTAGCTTATATAAAAATCAAAGAAGCAGCCGTAACACCGCTGTGGACTTAACATTTCTGACAATCCGAGATCTTTATTGAGTTTATTTTAAATGCTGTTATAGCAGAATTATTGCGCGAAACATATGACGATCCACTCATATTAAAATACATTTAATTATGATATTTCTGAACTACGTGTAAAGCCATATTTGTGTCGATATCTGTATATCTTGGTCCTCTCGTAGTTGATCTATAAGATAAGTTGGTTTAGAATATTTCCGGACGCGTAAGTACGCAATGAATCGAGTACTTGGTAGAGTGATTTGATAGAATCTAGAATCTCAGGGTCATAAACATATGTGGAGCTACTTGTCGTCCCCATCCAATACTGAATATGTCCCTTTCACGGTTCGGAGGAGGAAATGTCTCCCAACCTATGTGAATTGTATTTATATATGTAATTTAGAATAAGTTCCATTTGTAGTTTAGAATAAGTAATACGGCCAGGACGTTCTACTAGAATTAAAAATAAATACTGAATGTGTTCGAATGTCTAGTTAAATGAGGAGTCTTTGAATAGCTTAACCAGATTCGTATTGACGTGGGTAATACTAAACTGCCATTTAAAAGGCTTTGTTTTGCGTAAAATGTTACAAAATTTCAAACTAATTGCTTGCTGTAAAGTACATTATACACATTGCTTTCAACTAACTGTTAAATATAATAATTTGATCTGTCCATGTTAAAATCGCTATACGGTGCATTTGTTCGTCTTATCACCGAGTCTGCCTGTTTGGTTACCAATGAGACTATAAGATAGGATAGTTATACCAGGAACTGTTCAGTGTTAATCAACAAATAAATTATTTTACCGTCTACCTTGGTCTAATAATGTATACTGTCTTAATTGCCGGACTAGATGTTTGCCTTTTGACTGGAATCGTTAACCCATTGTTATATGACGGCACAGTGAATTTTAATTCATAAGATCATTACCGGAATGATTGACGCTACGTTTTTTTTTTTTCATTTAGAACGGCCTGGCCGTATTGCTTTTGACTTGTTTTTTTTACCCGTAGCAGAATAGTCAGTCCTGCGTACGGGGAGGCGGTCCGCCGGGATTCGAACCCCGGTCCTGCCGTGTGAAGACCGGCGGCGCTATCGGATATACCACCGGACCGCCCCAACGCTACGTTTGTCTTGTTTTTTTATTAACGTAGGACGGCCTGGACGTATTGCTACTACGTTTGTCCTTAATAAACCTATATCCCTGCTCTAGATAGATAGTTAAAACCGAAACAATTATTGCTAAATGAATTTAGGTCCAAAGTCTCTGTCTTGAGCGCTTCTCGGTCAGGTAACGATGCGGCAGCATGTCTGAAATTCATGGCGATTATTCGTAGCGCTAGTTACTGACGATCGGATCGACTCACCGTAAAGGATAGCTGATAATGTCTCATTTGACCGTTACGACCGTTCGCTTCCCAGTTCTGTGAGTCCTTTTATATGTTAGCGTCCTAGTCTCAACAATTTCTATGTGTATTATATCCAAGTATAACAATAGCCAGTTTGGATATATGTATAAACAAAGTTGTTAAAACAGATAAAAAACTTTCAACAAAAAATAAACAACATTCTGTGAAAAATTTTTGGTTCGTTTAAACAAAGGTTTTAAACCTACATTTCTTAGAACTATCAAACATTGTTTCGTTTTGTTTTTGAAATGATATTCTAAAAAATCTAATTTCGTTTCTTGATAGCGATCTACCAGCTGCGACTACACACAAGAATGTAATAGTCATCAAAACATGCACAAACTTGCATTCATTCTTGATAAGAGCTATTTTTGTGAAGAAAATGAATGATAATCTCTATTGTTTACTTAAAAATGTTTTGTTATAATGAAAAGCAAGTCTTCAAAAACTTCAACTCCCTGTTGCTCATCATTTCAAACTAAACACCAGTCAGCGAGTAAGTGTTGAACCATGCCATCGTAAAAGCACTGTTAATAGATTTCAACTGTAAAGCTGTCAGCGGCTGAACTGTTTCCCAGTGCCGGATTAGCTCAAGGACGCTAGGTTCCCGGATCAAATTACCGCAAACGCGTGGACTACAATGAACTGTGCTGAGCAGCCGACACTCCACGTGGTAGCTGTCACTTATAACCATCGGCACAGTTGCTAAATGTACACTCACACAGGCAAAACACGGCTAGCAGTTTGAGCAGCATATTTCATATTTGTGTAAACCAGTGAGTCCGGGCGAGATTTCCACCCCCAAAAAAAGTGCTTAAGTAAACAAACCGAGCGTAGTGCTGCACGTGGCGGTACATGGTTACTGTTGTTTGAAATTTACACCCACCAAAGTTAATAAAACTAGCACAGGCAAAATCAACACATAATGTTCGCGTGCACGGTGTTTCCAGACACCGGGCATGATGCGTTGGGTGGATAATGCACACACTGAATACCACGACATTCCGTGCACGATTCGTAATGCAATATGATCCGGCCACTGGAGTACTGTGGAAATTTTAAACAAGCCTTTTTATTGTTCCACTGTCTAACATTGCTCTCGCTACATTCCTATGTCGCTCTCTCTCTCTCTCTCTTGTTCACTGTTCACGCATTCACACAACGCGTTCCCAGGAACAAAACACTTCACAAATCGCTAAGCCATATCGAATGAGTTTGGCAAAAAATAAGCTCGCGCTCATAATCTACCGAGGAAAGTCCTGAATGCTCCGCTATATTTACGTTTGGGAAAGAGAGCGCGATCGAATGTAGGGAACAAAACACTTCACAAATCGCTAAGCCATATCGAATGAGTTTGGCAAAAAATAAGCTCGCGCTCATAATCTACCGAGGAAAGTCCTGAATGCTCCGCTATATTTACGTTTGGGAAAGAGAGCGCGATCGATACGGCCGGAATTCGTACGACGAGTTGGGGAAATTTGAGCGTCTGTTTGCAGAAACAATCTCCCAAACAAACTGTTTTAATTAACTAGTTTAGACAAATGCAAATACCCACCGCACCAAGAGCAGCTACATTCGTGGTGGGCTTTCCGGGGGGTTGAGGGTTTTTGCTGTTTTTAATTTCTGTTAGTTGCATTTTACACTTCGCGCACTGGGCCGTTAACGCGTACGTTTGCGCTGAAAACCACATGGTTCGATAAACATCGATGTGTAATTTATCCGTGTGCCAGGGTACACGCCTGGTAATGATACAGCTCAAACAGCACATCAATGATGAAATTATAGGTTACGACAATTTACAGGCCTGACCCAACCGGGGGGCGTAATCCTTGAATGAAGGAGTACTTCATAAATAAGCCTGCACATAAATGTCAACTTGTACTGGTAAGCGCTACTACTACTACCTACTGCTATACCCACACGCACACGTATCGTTTTGAGTTGCAATTCTTGCGACGTTATCATTACGAGATCCTTCGAGATTGATAAAGTGCCCAAGGAAGTGGTACATGTGGTCGGCTACGGACGGCAAACTATTCGCCTTTCCCGGAGAGTTCGGAGAACAAAATAAACAACTCGAAGCTCGGGTACACATTAGCCACACGAGGCATTAATCAAAATAATTATATTTATGGCCAGTATGTCCTCTGTGTCGACTTGATTGTGTGTCTGCGTGTGTGCGTGTGTGTGTTGTTGGAAAAGT
>KZ063564.1:0-14838 GCA_002091835.1 Anopheles maculatus
CCATCGGAACGGTACACTCGGGCCAGTAAGTTAAGAGAAAACAGCGCCAACATACAAAACCTATTAAAAGCGGCCGCGGTGCTCCAATCATTGCCCCGAAGAAGGAAGTGAAGCGTGCGGACGGAGATAGAGAGAGAGAGCGCAGAAAGAAAACGAAACGGAAAAAAGACGGTGTGACACCTTGTTTGCTTGTCCTCCCGGAGTTGGTGGTGTTCGTCTGTTCATGACAATACTCGGACGATGTCTCTGGAGCCTCCCGGCCGAAAATCATCGTGGGAAATATATGGGCACCAATAAAAATAAACATTTAAAACGATTTCTTTAATTTCTTGATTACAAACATTTATCACGGAAAGTGGAATTCGAACGTTTTCATAATTTGATAAATGTAGCCCTATTTTTACGCCATTATAATTCTAATCAAATGAGCAAAGAACGATTCCACCAAAGTGGGGGTTGTGAAAGCGTGGAATGTGCGCTGTATGTGGCTTGATACACTGGCACTATCATGGGTGCGTGCCTAGGCGTGAAATATCCTTGGTTTGCTCGGGCTTAGCTTAGCATAGGAGTTGAGATAATGTCGTGTGAATGAAAGCTTTTTCCCTTTGAATGGTTTTTGGTAGCGGAAACATCGGGGATTTTCTTCTAGAAGGCAGTACATATCCTAACCTACACCTGAGGGCGTAGATAACGAAGAAGTATATTGCTAAAGGAGTGTACAAGTGACGCAAATCCTCGGGTTTAGAACATAGATTACAGTAGAATCGTCTGCTACGATGCTTAAAACAGTAAAGTAAAGAACACACTTCGTCGGTCGTCAAAAATTTCACCTTTCTTGACGCAAGACGTAAGCATCGATAACACTCAAAACACCTGTTGATAGTTTTTAACTCAAAGCACCTGTTACGACACACGAAGCTGGGACCATATAGAACATTTCTATTTAGAACACTCACATTTATCTCTGAGACAATGACTCTATCACAAACCAATAGAGAGAGAGTGAATTTGTCTTTCCAGGCTCTAGGAGGGTAGTCATGTGAATCCGATCGACCAGATCGAACAGGCGAAGTAGTGATGACGTTGATGTATCTGCCAGTATGATCCAGATAAAGGATTGTCACATGAAAGCATTAGACCAGTGGAGCAGAGGATTACTTCAAAGAAGTGCCTGTTAAGTGATTACGACAACGGATACTTAATTTATTCCTTCCTTGTCTGGTAAGACGTATTGCCCTAATTCATCCGAATAGTATGAAAAACTACGCATACGGAGCTTCGTTAATGCTACATTAGTCATATGAATACCGATACTGCCTGCTTCAAAACACACAAAATCATTTTATCTTGAGCGATTATTCACTTCCGTATGATTTCGTCAACAGATAGCTCAATCACGTGACTACAGCAGTAGCTAGAATGGAGCACAAAGTTCGTGTTCCCTGTATCTTAAAATCCTAGCCCCTGATAGCGGTACCGTAGTAATTTCACTCAAGACAGTTAAAACAATTAACTCCGCTGCGCGCCCAATTGCTTCACTTCCCACCGATACCGACATGAACAACAACCCAAAAAAAAGGCAAAACACATTCCCAACTTTGACCACAATCGCCAGAGGTCGATTCAATCTCCACTCGCATATCATTTAGCACGGTCAAGAGACTCTTCTTTTTACTCCGTTTGCTCTCGAATGACGAGCGGACGAGACAGTCGAGCGGAGAAGCAACACACGGGACGGCAGGAAATAGAACCATCCAAAATTTGTGTGCTGAGCGTCTTTTCGAGCGCGCCATTTTCCATCTATCATCATCATTGCCCACGAAATTTTCTCTCGCACAAGCACACGGGCTCGAATGGGTACGGTAGCATTTCCTTTTCCAAAACAGCAGACCACAGACCTCGACAATAGTGCGGCCCAGTTTCCCTTTCCGTGTGGAAAGATTATTTCTCACTTTGTCTACCGGATCAGGTCGCCCGCGGACTCCCGGTGGCAGGACGTAAAATAATTATATTTAATATAAATTTAGGCTTCCCTCTTTGTGTGTGTGTGTGTATGTGTGCGCCGTAATTTTCTTCTTTCGCTTGAAATAATTGTTATAGTTTTAGTCTCCGGCATTCACCGGCATTACGTGGCGATCATCTGATCGTGAGAAATATGGACTGATTGTCGTGGCCGTCGCCCTCTCTAGCTTGCACAACTGCGCGACCGGGGCCCGGTTGAAGCGATGCAAAACTTTGCCCACTTTGGTCGGACCGGCGTTCGGAAAGGTGGAGAACGCCAGCGGTCGAAGATATCCATCCGGTCGGTCGGAGAGCTGTGGTCGGGCGGTTGTTATGGGTTTGTCAGGAAGCAAATTCGACCTGGGAAAGTTAGCAACCGTCCTCGTGTGCATTCGGGTTCGAGAACTACGCTCCTCACGATACACGTTATCCCAGCAAAACCCAGCGCGCGAATGATGCCAGTGTGAGGTGGGATTATCGTGGCCGCATTAGACAACTACAATTTCGACAGCAGGCAGGCTAGTGCGGACCGGCAACACCGTGCCAGTCGCTAAGCGTAATTGAAAACACGGTGCGATGAAACGGACAGCGCTTCAAGATGCCCTCCAGTTCTGTTCCAAATTCGTGAAGAAATTATTAAAAACAATATCAGTATCCGGGAGAGACTAATCGTCGGATGAATTCGCTTTTTACGCCGGACCCGCGCGTTCACGATAGGAAATAGAGATCATGCGGATTTGACGCCTTAAGGCCCAACGGTGAACCATAATTCACACATTTCTCTCGTTCGAGCTCTCGTTTTTTCTCGTTACCGGACCTAACAAGACAGCCCAGCAACCAGGGCTCTATGCGGTCAATTCGTTTTGCAGCGGCAACAAGAAATGCTTTCACAGCTATCTTGGAAATGAGAAACTGAAAACAAAGCAGCGATCTGATCATTCAATTGGAGTTGAAGAAATAGCGATCATCGGGACGACGGTCGGTAAGCAAAGCATGGTCGAGGGAGGAACTGTGTGCAATATGCTGGAAGCTGTAGACCAATATTTTAGACTTCTCACAAACGGAAAGGAATCGTGATAAACATCGTAATGAGTATATTTTTAAAATATAGTTATAGATCTTAAACAGCCTAAAGCGGGACGGTAAGCGAGACAGTAAAGTTCAAATTGGAGTAACTTGAGGCGCATTGCAGGAATGATTGCACAACTTACAGACATCAAGTAAAGCCATCTTAAGTTTATATCGATTGTAACTTAATACAACAAGCTTCCCTCAGAATTGATGATTACTTCGAGTGATTCCACTGTTCAGACCAAATGCATCGAAGTTCCTGACTACTAATTGCACCAACTGAAAAGTGATTCAAGGATGAATAATTACGACCACGATGATGCACCCGCGCTCGTATCAGGCATCAAGGTTGATAATGCTCACAAACGAAGTGCATCCGACGCTTGTTACCTTGAAGCGTGAAACATCAAAAGAAATCCAGGCTGTCCAATCGTTAAAAAAAAATGCTTTTGATTTTATGACACCGTCGCCGTTTATACCGGTGACTCCAATAAAATTCGTACGAAGAGAGACCGTAGCCCGAAAAAGGTAATTGCGACCATAATGATTGCGTGCGGCGGTGTGGTATGTGTAACTGGATGATGGACGTGTTGAAAGGAATTGCCCGAATTGTTGATGGATGCGTTATCGATCACCATCGTCAGCTGTCCGGCTGAACAGCTGGTAATAAATTTCGATTTTCCGCCGAGTATAAAACAAGAACTTAAATTATACTAAATCGCCATGTGAGGTCTATAATTAGTCGCTACGCAGCGTCGACCCTTCCCGGTTCGATAGTGCGGTTTATGGCAGGCAATAGAAATACCCTTTCGAGAGTGGGTCTGATCATCACCGCTTTACCGTCGAGAGCCCTTGATGAAATCCGTCCGTCTGGTGGTTTCGATTCGTGAGAGCGCAAACTAACGGCCCATGGTGTCGGCCACCGACTTCCGTACTAGCGTCGCAGGCTCAGGAATTACTATCGATAGCGGGTAATGATCATTACCATCAGCGCAGCGAGAACTATGGCTCACATATGTCACTCTGTGTAGCTTTAGATGACCCTGCGAAGCCGTTTGTATGCGGTACGATCGTTCTTTCTCGGCCTTTGTTTTTTGTGGTGAAGCCTAATGACGGGTAATCTGGATGCCACTACCGCTCATCTGCAACACACAGCTCGGCGAGTCCATCCAGCAAAGCAGGTTATACGGATTCCATCATCTCGCAAGCTTTTATTACCTTTTAACTGTCCTCCAAAGTACGCGTGGTGTACGCGTCGTTGGTTCACGGAAATGTAGAACACCGCATATGCTTCCGGTCAAATCCGGGATTAATATCCTGTTGTGCCCAGTGAAGTGCGTACATGCCTGATGGATCTTCTACTGCGGTAGGTTCACATACTTTCTGTGGAAAAAAGACAGACGAAAAAAAACATCATCCGCCCCTTTCGGTTGCTGATCGACACTTTGCAGATCGTAAATCACAAGATATATCATCAACATTATTCGATAACTTCACCAACCCTTTACTTTCCCTCGAAAAACAGGCCTTATTTACCTCATCCTTAATTATATATCCTTATGTTTGCGGTGCATACCACTGTCAGCGGTCAGCCATTTACGCTATTGCTGCCGTGCGTCGTCAAGTGCGTCTGTGTTGTAGAGTATTCAGGACGTACTCATTCAATCCACCTAAGAGTGCAGTAATCATGTAGCGTGGAGTTAGCGAAAAATGATTTTGTGACAAATATTCTGTACATGCTGTTCAGTTTCAAGCATTCTATTTGCAGTAGATTAGAAGAAAAATAAAACATATGATACTGTCGCATAGCCCTTTTCCCTTCATCGACTGCCAAAGGTAGCAACCAAATTTGTCGGATAAAAGAAAACAGCGTATCGGCTACATCCTCATTACTGGACGGGCAGGACGATATCAGTCGCGTTTTGCGTGCGCACACTCAACCCGCTCACCACCGATACGCATGGCTTGATGAAAAGGTTCGGTGTGTACTTAAATAGCAATAAATTTTGCCTCCAATTTATCGACACATCCCTTCGGTGTGTTCTCGTTTTGCTGTTGCGCTTCAAGTTTTCGGCAGAAGATCGATCGACTGTGACTAAATTTCTCAGCTTCTCTTTCAAGCTGTTAGGTGCGCAGTTCGTTCGAAAGCATGGAATGGAACAGCCGAGTTCGTTTAGTGATGCTACAGCCGGCAGTGGCAGCGTGTCGTGGTGGCGATCACTCTTAATGCATAACGGAGTAATGATAGGCCTTTCAATTGTACCTTGCACTTGTTGAGAGTGAAAAATCAATTTGCTTAGCTTTGAAATTACCTTCAAAAAAAAAAAGAGAATCATGAGGTGCGTTTTGCCCACTGTAATAATAAAATTATTGACGTTCGTGTTCATTACAAACTCGCTGCTTCTAGTTTGGCATCGTCTCCCATGCAATCCGAATCCTGTACGATGTGTTGCAAAGTAGCTTTCCGGTGTGTATGGTGATATTTGCGATGCGATGCATACTTTTGCTCTCTGTGCTCGTCTACATCGAACAAAGACTACTACTACAACATCCATCACCAGCCAATTGATCAATCATTCATTTCATCAGTGTGGTACATTAGATATCAATCAAAACCATTCATTCTGTGAATCATTTCGAGCGATACCGAACAACACATTAGCTGTTTGGATTAGGGGATCGCCATCCAGAACCACTGCCCAGGGGGATGGACAGCTAAGACAAGATGGTGTTACATTTTTCAAATCCTTACACCTCCTCTCCCGCTCCAGCACTTCCACCCCACATCTGGAGCAGCACGTATCCCGCAGGGTTGTGGGATCGAGCGCGCCAGTAAAAGCTATCGTTTTTGGGATGATTTGGAGCACCTCCAAACTAATGCTCCGTGGGTGTTTATGTTACGTTTTAGTCAGTGAAATTGTTCGATTCAGCTCCGTAGTGCGCGTGTGACTCGTCAAGCCACAAGACACGTCGCGGAGCAACCAACGAGCAGACTCTTTCCGGGCGAAAAAAAAAATGAAAAAGGATCTAGCTGACGCGAAGCTGCGGTGCGAACTGTATGAGCTTGTTGTTGGGATGGTCGAAAAGAAAAGAGCAGCAAGAATGAGAAAAACAAATTTAATGATGTTGAACCGTATGATCTCGATCGTCGTTAATCAATGTCAGTCAGAATGAGTGCAAACGCGTATCATCCAATCATAGGCTAATTCAACATTCATCTATGCTCAATATGGGGCTGGGACGGTTGGCGTGTAGCGAACAACAAATGTAACAACGCTCGCCCTGACACCTCAGCCAGTGCGCCGAATTTCGTCGTTCGATGCGGTGATCTCGGAACGAATGCTATGACGAGGGCGATATCCTACCGTGCCACCTGAGCGGGACTCCTGCAGTGCCGCAAACTGTTACCAGTGTAAACACCTCCGATTATGCTCTGATTCTGGTTGATTAATTTCTAGACAGCACTGCACGAAACTTTGCATTCGGTGCCCATGCTCCGACCACCAATTTCTACACGGTCCGGCCGAAGTAGAAAGAAAAGTGAAATGAAGCATTCAAAGATTGATTGTTTGCCTAAAGCTGCGGTGGGAAAAGGAAGACAAATTGAAACCGTTTGCTCCGGTGGACGGGTTGCTTCGTTAATGTGAGAAAATGATTATTAAATTACCATACCGTACATCAAAATCAAACAAAATAGGTCTGTGGAAAGTTTGCAAACAGGTTTTTTTTTACATTTGCGTCAATTACAAAATAGTAGTCAGCATCAAATCGTTACGAGGCGTTGAGCAAACATACTGCAATTCAAAGTTCAATTTGTTATATTTGTCCAAAAAATTAGCAATCTTATGATGATAAATAATGTATAATTGATTTTTCATGGTTTGGTATACGATCCACATACACTATATAGGGCATGAATTTAATAATATACGAACAAATCATATTTTAAGCTTCAAAAGTTTTACAAAAAAGACCATCATAAAATTATACATATTAAATTAAAATATCTCATCCAATTTTATTACATTTTTATCGAAACAACATAAACGACAGATTACTGGTTGTTCAAAAATTCATTAAAGCAATTGTACATTTATTCCTTTTAAATATGTTGCCAACTTCCTTCCCGCTTCAGAACGAGTTCAATGAAACAAGAAACCAATGAAAACAAAATTATATAAATAAAGTAACGCGTGTCAGAATCGGACTCATTGCAATGCATAAAAGCTTACTGGACCGGAAGAAGCACTGTATCGAACTGGCTGGCGCACATATAAATATCTTGCTTTAATATTCAACAACAAGAATAAAATTGCGACAAATTCACCAGAAGTTCTAAGCAATAGGCGGCACCATCGCTGCTGCTTGTTCTTGGTATTTCAAAACACACAGGAAGGTTCCGATCAGAAGTGGTCGGAATATTAATGCCTTAGCCTCTGTCTGCATTTGCCGAACAGCGCAGAATCGACAAATATTTATCCAGATTTTTTAAAGATACGGGGGCCACCGCTTAGCCTCTGTCTGCATTTGCCGAACAGCGCAGAATCGACAAATATTTATCCAGATTTATCGCAGCTCCTAGCGAGACCGAACGGGAAATGAACATACCTGTCCGACGACATTCGCGTGCCGTGGTGACAGTGTCCGGTGGAACAAAATTACGATCCTTTCGTCTGTCGTACGTACGCATGCGTCGTTAACATTCTCGTCACACATTTTGGATTTCTGTAATATCAGAATCACTTACTGGATCTGGATATGGTTGCTTTAGGCTGTGCACTTGTACCGGTCTGTAAACAAATACACAACGTACTAAATTTGTATCATTTTTACCATTTTGAGTTCTCTCAAAACTACGCCAGAAAGAAGTGGCGAGTGTTGTTTACTTATCTTAATAATTGTATTAATTTTGATAACAATATCGCTTTTATGCCCTCAAACTCCCATGGTGCGTTCAATGCAATTGTAAATTTGTGATACCTTCAAAGAGGAAAATAATAACTATATTGCGTATTCATAACGCATTGTTTTGGCTATGCTTAAGCACGGTTAAAATGGAAATGACTATTCTTAAACGTAAGAAGTTACAATTCCTACAGGATCAAAACAACTAAAACAATGGTTCACCAAAAGCAGATCAAAAGCTTTTTAGAATTGCAATGAATGACAAGGCATGACACATCGGAAATTGTGAGCTAACGATAGACGTAGCCTCGCAACAAAAGACTTAAACGATGGCGTTGCTTTTTTGCAGCGACGAACCCCGGTAGCTACCTCACCCAAATGCAAAACAAGTCGTAAACGGTTTATGGTTTCAGTGAAGGTTTACAGGTTGGAACGTGTAAGACACACATCGAGCCAGAAGTCTGCTCTGTTTTGAACTACCAAACAAACCAAATTTCTTCATCAACTCTCCGGATATACCGAGTGTTTTGACAAATAAACGTCAAGGTCATGGTCGTACGGAGCTAATGGTTTCATCGGTACTTTGAATGCACTCGGGAGTTGGCGTTGACGTTGAATACATAGCTACGGATTATCCCACCATTGCTTCTTGTCGGCTCAGGAGTAGCGGCTGCGCGAGATATACGCGACCGTGCCATACATACACTACATACTCGATTCACACTGGAAGAAATTATCCCCGTGCAATTGTATCGAAACAATGCCTTCATGTATGAAGGTCGTGCCGGGCACAAGCGTTACTGTGCTGTGCGGCAGCAGAAAAAGTAAACAGATCTTAAATCACTCCCACTACGGGGCCGTTTCAGCTATCTGCACGCACTGCTGCACAAACAACCACAGCCCGTATGGCACTACTAACACAGAAATTGGTGCAGCCATGGTGGTAGTACAGTACGCTCGTTGCGGAAATATGCCGCATTATAGCGAATAGAAAATCAGCTGTCTTGAAGTCTGCAAGCCAGGGCTGAAAGTGGCTACATGACATAAAATATTTTGGTGGAAATTTTAACAGTGAAGTATCAAATATTGTTGTACATTATAGTAACACAGTACATTTAGTCTGTTATAAGAATAGAATGCCTAATCATATCTCGGATCCCCATATGTTTCTCCACCGCTCCGCGTGGTAATCCTGCGGACATGGACATTAAGTTGATTTGGAAAGACACCTTTGACCGCAACAATGCAATTCAGCAAAACAGAAACGACAACCCCCGTTTATCTGCAGCATAAAACAAAGTGCCTCTAAAGTAGACTGATTATGCAAATCATGCTAGCTGCGTACCTTTGCCGGCTTCTGGTACCCACGATTGAATCTTATGCGCCACGGGCAACGTACCGGCCCGGACAACCTTCACGAGAATTGACGATAAGTAGATTTGATGGATATAATGGCATACGATTCGCAGGTGTTTTTATTGTTTCCTCGCAAGTGTGAAACGTTCTTGGTGCTTGTTTTGTTTCCCATTCTGCACATTGACACCGAGTGCGTTCCCCCGCCCTCCTCGGGTGCACCTGCACTTGAACTTTTACCCACCCGACTGGACGGTTGTTGCATAAGTGGAGCAATTGTTTCGATTGTTTACGGAACAGTCCGGTCCGGTTGGTTGGACCGATTGGTAAGATACGTGAAATTACGTTTAATTGTTCGATCAGCAACGAACGAGGCAAAGGCGAAAACTGTTGATCGAACGATTCTACATTGTTGCGCGTCTGCACAATCACACTGAATGGTTCTTGCTGTTCTGGATGTGCTTTGGTAATGATGGGTAGAATTGTCGATTTATTAAAGGCCTTTGTTTAATTGGTGTAAAGCATGAAAGTGCAACATTTGGTAGCGTAATGCATTTTTATTCAAGGCTACAATGTGTTCACCGCAAAGTGAACAGTTCATCACTTATGAATCAGAAGAATTAAGAAAAATGTATTTGCCTAAAAGCTACCCTCACAGATGATGTTTCACTATCAAATCGAAGTATGAAACATATTTTGGTTTGTAGTTTAATGTTTTTGCCGTTGGATTTGAACCATGTACACTGCTCAAATGATTTAAAAAAAAATATTTGAGAACTATACGCTAATTTGATGAAAAAAATCGAGGTGTCTTCATTTATCACTTTCTTGAGGTATCCTGATTTTTTACCGTAGTTGTTCAAAAATTTGCGCCACTATTTACTATATCTCCAATATACTACCAAACCTTTTAAAGATGCATATCCACAATAAACAGAAATCAAATAATGAAATAGACGACATATCCACAAAAGAATTATTAAAATAAACAAGAATGTCAGAAAACTAAGAAGCTAAACTGAGCTTAAAAATCCCTTTGCAAATATCTAAAAACTTACTTACTTACTTAGACATGGAAACGGAATGGAAAAATATTTGCTCACGTAGTCTACGGATTGATGATAAGTCTTTGTTGTATATGATAGTGAATTCTAAGGCATTCTAAGGTAAATCCCATGATATCCATTTCATGTGACAGGGTTATTTTGTTCAAGTTAAACGTGCAACATCTTAAGCTTGCTAATGTTTACCAAAGTCTTTTCAAGTTTAATAGAGTTGGCTATAGTAGCCAGTTACCAACGATTCACTTTACGTTGAAGCGATGTCAACCTTATGATCCAATCATCAATGTATGGACATCATATAAGTACTTAAAATTCTAGGATTAAACGCACCAAGTCAGCAATAATGGTCTATCACCATTATGTGTGGTCCCCCAATCACCAAGACGAACTACGAAGACATTCAGTGATATTGCAAGATTCTATGTTTAGAACAAGATAAGACCCGATGGGATACAGATGACTAACACACTGTGATGAATAATTATTTTGGGCTTATTTTCTCTTAGATTTTATTTTCACCTGGAACATGGATAAATTATTAAATAGACTTTGAATTTTTATTTATTTATTTATATTTATTTTTATTTTCATTATTACGGCAGTTGCCGTATTGTCAGCGTCGCTTGCGTTGACATTTTATAAATATCTCAAGGCATTTCCTCCTTGGTTTATGCCGAATGGTGCGGTAGGTAGTGTATACTGTAATGGTACGGGCTATTGCAGGAATTTCGGTTTGACGTCCGGGGCTATTGCAGAAATAGACTATAAATAGTCTTTATCAAAAAGGTGGGTAGGTAATTGTGTAAAAATGTAAAATATAAGAAATAAGCCATCAAACAGTTTTTAGCTAAATTTTAATACACAAGACCCCTGGCTAAGAACATCGTCTCGTCAAATATGACCAAACTGAAATTGTGACAGCGACGCAAAACCGACCCATCTATTAGTAAATTCAGTAGGCAGCTAGTGGTTTACAACAATTCGCTTGCATCGCTTGTCACAGTGGCCTAGAACCAGAAGCACGCACCGCGACAATTGCTCAATTGAAAATGAATCCGGAGCCCTTAATGTCGTTGCACACACTTTATCTGTCGTCACAATCACAAGCTACGTCAACTGCGCCCGCACTCGTTTTGTCTGTGTATATGTCAGCCCTTTTGGTCGCCGATTTTGGAAGTTGCTAACGAAGGTAGGAGCAACCTTGCAGTGACACACACAGGAAAAACAGAAACATTGCATCATAATTATACTTATTTTCGCATCAGTTCGCTCGAGCCCAAGACAAGGTTTGAAGAAACAAATTGTTCATTAGCGGTAGTTGCGTGCAAATTTCATTCAAAACCGTTTCCAGTCAACCCCCGGCCCAATCCGTTCAACGGCGAACTTAGTTGGCCGGCCACGATCGCGACAAAAAGTGTGTGTGTGTGTGGCTGCGTGCGATACACCGTTCACCGCAAGTTCTGTACCTTTGGGGAACCGCGTTTTTCGTTTCTTCTTTTTTCTCTCCCATATGCGAACAACGAGATGGGACGTGCAGCTGGGCGCAGTCAGCGAAACAAAACGCGCCTGCTTCGCTAGACCACCTTAGGATAATTTAATAAAATCACACATGCGTCGGAGTGCTGCTGGTCGCCGGCCCAGTTGATCAAAAGCTGAGAACACCACCACAATAACGGGGCCCCTACAACAAAGCAAACTAACGACCGGCGGAAAACGCGACCAAGATGTTGTCGCCTGTGTTTTCTGTTGCTGTTGTTGTTGTTGTGTGCGATTAGCTAGGGAAATTTTCCAGCTACCACGCGTCGCGCTTACCGGAGACCTTGACGAAAACCACATTGTCTTGTGGTGGTCGGTTGCGCGCACGAGATTTTCGTTCGCTTTCGGAAGCAAATTTTCCGCCTAGTTCCGAAACAATACGCAAACGAACGCCGGGCGCGACCACCGCCAGAGTGTGGAGAAAAACTCAGAACCAATGCGCAAGGTCACGTTCAATTGTTGGCCCAACAACAATGCCGGTGGCAATTTAATGTGGGTAATGTGTGATTTGTAGGCAATGTGTAATAATATCCGTAGCGCGAACGTGTCGCGGGTGGTCTCTTTTTAGGGTGTATTCATTTGCTTTTTCTTGTTGTTGTTTTTTATGTTTTCTGCCAAGACTCGATGTGACAAAAGCAGCAATTCACATGCACTGGAGTGGCAAGTGTCACCAGTTAAGTGTGATATCAATTATGGGTTTTATACAACTCATAGCGTGCTCGTGCTTATACGTTTGTGACTTTTTGAGAGTTTTTGTAACAATGTTCTGATTTTATTACAAGCCATATGAATACCTTTACCATAATTGTATGAAAGAGCTGTTGTTGAATTAGTCAGACTTCCCTACTGAAAGGACATAAATGACTGTTCGCGCAGAACGCTTAGTAGGACTCTACTGTTGGAAGCGTTTACAAGGAAACGTGCTATAAAGGTATGGCATAAAAGAAAAGGTAGAACAGATAGGAAGAATGAAAAAGAAGAAAGTCAGAACAAAAAATACACAACGTAGGAAAGGTCGATTGTAAGAAAGCTCCAAATAAAAAATTGTAAAGTTCATATTTCAAAAATTACAAGCCTCGCAGAAAGTGGTTTTGCGGTTAGTGCGAAACAATGACTTTATTCCCCATTTATTATTTAACCTGTTTATCGTTACGTGATTCTGAATCATTGTTGTTTAAGCTGAAATTAATATTCAACTACATTCAGGAAGTTGCGATCTAAGATAAGACTAATCTGTCCATACTCAAAGTCAACATACACAGTCTAGTGTACGATATTATCAAAACTTTTTATTGGTTCGCTTTTTGAATTTACAATTTTTCAGAATCAAACATTTAGATCATGAGTGTAGATGTTTATAAAAATAAACAATTACCTAAATTTATTGATTTAATATTAAAAAGAATAAGAAATATTTTGTGGATTGACGAGCAAAATTCCAATCTAATTTTGTTTCATACATGAGTGTTTTTTATCAGAACACACGCTAATTGTATTTTAAACGTCAAAATGTTGTCAAATATTCTGTTCTCCAAAGTATTGTTATTAAATTTGATTGCATCTGATTTACTCTTTTTAACAGAATTCTGATACCTAGTTGTGTGTTTGTACCAGTTGTACCAAATTAGTTATAAGGCCTCTACAGCTTCATATCTGAGCTCTGTGTGCCACATCATGGAGGCTCCTGCATTAAACAAAGGTTAGATTTTGAATTTGATTGACGGTTTCTGGAATGCAAACCACAACATGCTCTAAGATTGCTAGCTGACTTAGACGTACTGGAAAATATATCCCGTATCAATAAAACAAGCCATTTCACCTCAATGTCAAGTTTCACTAGCCTAGTTCCACATTTTATGTATGTAAGTAGACGTTCCAAGTCTGACCTTCTGGTATGGGAACGGTATCCAAAAGGGGTTTATTGTGCTAGTACCGTATGGCACCATCTGCCGCAAGAAGAAGCATTCCGACCGCGCATTCTGTTTCACCTCAATGTCAAGTTTCACTAGCCTAGTTCCACATTTTATGTATGTAAGTAGACGTTCCAAGTCTGACCTTCTGGTATGGGAACGGTATCCAAAAGGGGTTTATTGTGCTAGTACCGTATGGCACCATCTGCCGCAAGAAGAAGCATTCCGACCGCGCATTCTGACGGTACATCTGGAATCGAATGCAGGCTAAAAGCAAGAGTCAAGAGGTCGGGATGGCAAATGCAATTTTAATTCTGTGAAGCTTCATTTTCTGGCGTTCCCTTTTCGGTGCTTCTTCCGCGTGTTAGCTTGAAGAACGATTTCAGCCCGTCAAGAGTGATGGTCACCGAGGACAGGAAAACCCAACCACCAACTCTAATTTGACCTAGCCTAATGATGATTATGATTTATTTGCTACCTGCGCCCGAATGCTTCCGAAAGGAAGCGGACCGATCTGTCCGCCGTCGCCTAGTACGGGCGAGTATTTGGGTCGTTGTTTGTGTGTTAGCGTTGCACCCAATCAGGGCCGGTGAAGGAATGTTAAGGCAAATATTGATCAAACGACGCCTGCAACAGCTCAAGTCAGGTCGCTGCCACCCAGGTGACGAGATCTGGAGATCAAAGAACTTTGCGCAAATGAGGCAGACGATCTTTTTGGGAGGTCTGAGACACAACGAGATGATTTCTGTTTATTTAGATTGCGGGCAGCAAAATGGTCCTCGGGACCGGTTGAAGGGCAACAGCTCAAGCAGCAACCCGTGATGATGGGTTCATCAAGTGGCAATGACTGATGCGTTTTAATTTGCTGTACTTTTGAAAACTGCACAAGATGAAACGTGGAGATCTGTGTGTAGAAAGAATTTGAGCGTTAGAATGTTCTTTGCAATTTCGTTTTTCTTGGGTTTACATTTGTTTTGAAGAGGTCATGAAAGCTCTTA
>KZ063564.1:20979-38131 GCA_002091835.1 Anopheles maculatus
GAACTGTTCGAAATGTTTGAGAGCGAACAGCAACAGAAGACCATAGCAGCTAGCTGTGCCGAGCAAGGCATAACATGGCATTTCACACCGCCTAAAGCACCACACTTTGGAGGTTTGTGGGAGGCAGCGGTAAAAACAGCGAAGCGGCATTTATATCGTCAACTAGGCAACGTCAAGCTAAGCTTCGAAGGATACTGCACTGTGTTACATCAGATCGAAGCAGCGATGAATTCACGACCACTGCTGCCTATGTCTGATGATCCCAATGAGCTCGCAGCACTAACACCAGCGCATTTTTTGGTTGGATCATCACTACTAGCCGTACCGGAGCCTGATTATACCGCGTTGAAGCCCTATGGATTGAATGAACTGCAAAAACGGCAATTGTTAGTACAGAAGTTCTGGAAGCACTGGTGTAGAGAGTATTTGCAAGAGCTACAAAAGGATACACGATTAGCATCGCGAAATGATGAAATACTTCCAGGCAGAATGGTCATCCTCATGGACGATCTTTTATCTCCCACACGTTGGCCTTTAGCGCGAATAGTTAAATTACACCCAGGTTTGGATAACATGACCAGAGTGGTAACACTACGCACAGCTCGAGGAGAAATAGTTAGGCCAATCACCAAAATTTGCGTATTGCCGATGGCACCCAAAGAGTAAGCGAATGTAAACAATACCGACAGAGCAAGCAAACGTAAACAAAACAACGTGATTAGTGTTTGACATTTAGTCAAGGCCGGGGAGTATGTTCGCGCAGAACGCTTAGTAGGACTCTACTGTTGGAAGCGTTTACAAGGAAACGTGCTATAAAGGTATGGCATAAAAGAAAAGGTAGAACAGATAGGAAGAATGAAAAAGAAGAAAGTCAGAACAAAAAATACACAACGTAGGAAAGGTCGATTGTAAGAAAGCTCCAAATAAAAAATTGTAAAGTTCATATTTCAAAAATTACAAGCCTCGCAGAAAGTGGTTTTGCGGTTAGTGCGAAACAATGACTTTA
Organism: Anopheles maculatus; assembly: GCA_002091835.1. Classification (NCBI taxonomy): domain Eukaryota; kingdom Metazoa; phylum Arthropoda; class Insecta; order Diptera; family Culicidae; genus Anopheles; species Anopheles maculatus. The sequence goes on from KZ063564.1 coordinate 21,986, forward strand.
TTCCCCATTTATTATTTAACCTGTTTATCGTTACGTGATTCTGAATCATTGTTGTTTAAGCTGAAATTAATATTCAACTACATTCAGGAAGTTGCGATCTAAGATAAGACTAATCTGTCCATACTCAAAGTCAACATACACAGTCTAGTGTACGATATTATCAAAACTTTTTATTGGTTCGCTTTTTGAATTTACAATTTTTCAGAATCAAACATTTAGATCATGAGTGTAGATGTTTATAAAAATAAACAATTACCTAAATTTATTGATTTAATATTAAAAAGAATAAGAAATATTTTGTGGATTGACGAGCAAAATTCCAATCTAATTTTGTTTCATACATGAGTGTTTTTTATCAGAACACACGCTAATTGTATTTTAAACGTCAAAATGTTGTCAAATATTCTGTTCTCCAAAGTATTGTTATTAAATTTGATTGCATCTGATTTACTCTTTTTAACAGAATTCTGATACCTAGTTGTGTGTTTGTACCAGTTGTACCAAATTAGTTATAAGGGCTCTACAGCTTCATATCTGAGCTCTGTGTGCCACATCATGGAGGCTCCTGCATTAAACAAAGGTTAGATTTTGAATTTGATTGACGGTTTCTGGAATGCAAACCACAACATGCTCTAAGATTGCTAGCTGACTTAGACGTACTGGAAAATATATCCCGTATCAATAAAACAAGCCATTTCACCTCAATGTCAAGTTTCACTAGCCTAGTTCCACATTTTATGTATGTAAGTAGACGTTCCAAGTCTGACCTTCTGGTATGGGAACGGTATCCAAAAGGGGTTTATTGTGCTAGTACCGTATGGCACCATCTGCCGCAAGAAGAAGCATTCCGACCGCGCATTCTGACGGTACATCTGGAATCGAATGCAGGCTAAAAGCAAGAGTCAAGAGGTCGGGATGGCAAATGCAATTTTAATTCTGTGAAGCTTCATTTTCTGGCGTTCCCTTTTCGGTGCTTCTTCCGCGTGTTAGCTTGAAGAACGATTTCAGCCCGTCAAGAGTGATGGTCACCGAGGACAGGAAAACCCAACCACCAACTCTAATTTGACCTAGCCTAATGATGATTATGATTTATTTGCTACCTGCGCCCGAATGCTTCCGAAAGGAAGCGGACCGATCTGTCCGCCGTCGCCTAGTACGGGCGAGTATTTGGGTCGTTGTTTGTGTGTTAGCGTTGCACCCAATCAGGGCCGGTGAAGGAATGTTAAGGCAAATATTGATCAAACGACGCCTGCAACAGCTCAGGTCAGGTCGCTGCCACCCAGGTGACGAGATCTGGAGATCAAAGAACTTTGCGCAAATGAGGCAGACGATCTTTTTGGGAGGTCTGAGACACAACGAGATGATTTCTGTTTATTTAGATTGCGGGCAGCAAAATGGTCCTCGGGACCGGTTGAAGGGCAACAGCTCAAGCAGCAACCCGTGATGATGGGTTCATCAAGTGGCAATGACTGATGCGTTTTAATTTGCTGTACTTTTGAAAACTGCACAAGATGAAACGTGGAGATCTGTGTGTAGAAAGAATTTGAGCGTTAGAATGTTCTTTGCAATTTCGTTTTTCTTGGGTTTACATTTGTTTTGAAGAGGTCATGAAAGCTCTTACAGCAGTGAGACAAGAAGTACAATAGAACTGTGTGTTGAGAGCTACAGCACCAAACAAGAATCTATCTAGATTTTGTCATATTTACACTCTAACATTGTGATCAAGAAAATCTTTGCAAATACTTCCTTTTGAAAATTCGTGTAGCGAACTACGAGGACTATAGTCATTTAAAATGGTTATGATTTTGTTTATATTTTTGAACGGAACTAACGCAAGTCTTCCGAAAGGTGGAAATGGAATCAAAATAATAAATGAAACACTCTTCTAGCGGTTCGAGCGGCCCGGTGGTAGATACGACAGCGGCGCCGGTCTTCACACGGCAGGACCGGGGTTCAAGTCTCATCTGGGCCGTGAGTGAGTGATAGTGAGTGTTGGATAGTGAGGACTGACTATCCAACTATGCGGTAATAAAAAGTCTAGTATGCCAAAAATGGCAGACATGACCTAAGAGGTCGTTTGGCCAAGATAGAAAAAGACTCTTCTATCAACCTAAAGGAGAAAACTCTTTCAGTAAGCTATTTAATTTATTAAGTTAATGGTTTCGATACATAAAGATAAATCGTCAAAGTATATTTTTAATATGAAAGATTAAAGTAACAACTTCCGATGGTTTCAAAATACATATCGTTCAACAATATTCGTGAAAGTTAAAACAGCATCGATTATTGTACCTTGGCTCATTAATCACAACAGCCCATTTTGTATCAAATCGCTCGTATTAACAACTTTAAATGTAAATAACCGCTTAAAACTGTGTTTCTTTTTTCTTCTTTCAACTTGATCCAATTCAATAAACCATCGACGGGGTATCTTACAATCCGTCCTACACATTAAACTTACCAACCGCCCACGGCGAAATGGGCCGTTCCGGAAGGCGGGAATAATTATATCTTACAGGCTAATTCAATCTTGGGAAGATATGCAATGTTTGGTTATATCTGCGCGATACCATGGTTCCATGGCTCCATGTGCACCCCATGTGCCGACCTTTCTCATGCTTTGCGGCCGAGTAACAACAGCACCAATCGCACAAAAACCGTTCAAACCGATCGATCCAAATCGGTAAACTGCTTTTGCACGCGCAGTTTTCGCTGCTCATCCGTTGCCTGTCCGCTTGTCCGCAGGTACAGGAAAAGGGAAGAACTTGGGTTTTGGAGTGTGATATATGGTTTGCAGGATGGAGCAACCTTCAGATAATCGTGTGCGGCCCCGCTTCAATATTGTTTTAATTAATCGAAAGTGAACGTCCGTTCGCCGGTGTCGGAAGGAGCTCTCGTGTACCTAGCGTACGTTCTCTTCGGGATTCGCTTCGGGAGACCCACATCATAATCGATGGGACGCAATCGAACCGTGATCGAGATGCAATCTCTCGATATGTTTGCCCTTTGGAAATCACCAAAAAATTAATCAACCAACAAGAGGACCTGGGAGACGGTCGCATCTAACGCACGGTGCTCAAATCCCGGGGCATCCCTTTCTAGCCTGCTTTCTTGCCACATCCGCTGCCGGTATTCATTCGTTACGGTTGGTCCTTCGCTTTTTTCGAATGTGTAAATTCGGATTGATAACAAGCAAAACCTGCATCATCCCAGATTGTTATGGTTTTGTATTGTTTGTGGAGAAGAGTCATACCCTCTCAGAATTTGTGGTTTGTGTTTATCCTCTGCTCTGGGCTTCTGCTGGTCGTAAATTTTTCAAACAGTTCCTGCTGCTCCTTGTAGTTTGTGAAGCAAAAGTAGATTGTTATCCCGAATTTATGTCCTTTTCAACACTTTGTCCGTGTTTTGTGACAACTTTCCTTTTGGTCCTTGTGTTTGATTTGTGTGCAGTGTGTGCTGTTGGCGGATGTCTATGTTACGGTTGGGACAAGAGGCTTGACTTCCAGGTGCTGGTGCTGGTTGGAAGGTTCGCTGTGCGGTGACCGTTTTAGGAAGCTGATATGATAAACATCACAACATGGGCGCGCTTGATTGCGTATTCAACCGTTTGTAGAGAGGAAATAAATATATTTATAGGATGCTGCGTGTGTGTACTGGTTTCATGGTGGTCGCATAAACAACGAGCGTTCAATCTTCGGAAGCGATGAATATTGCATGACGTAGGAGCTCTGTACGTTGCTTACGTGAACAAAAGACTTTTCCATTTTCGTTCTAGAGTGTTTCAAGTGCCGTGTTCAGAAAGCTGAGAAATTGTGCTGAATCAAATCGTGTACCTGTGAACAGAATGCTTTCTAATCTTCCAAATTACCTCTCAAACTTTCCTTCGACATCATTTCCAAACGGCAATTCGCGATGCAGAAAGAAAGCATGCAGATGATAAGAACAATTTTTTCTCTGACCCAACTCAATCGCTGTACTCCAGTGGCCGTTCCGATGGTTTCGGTCAACAATTGTACGCTTTCCATGTGAAAGGCTGCGAGCGAACGGTGAAAAATGCTTTTCACGGCTCGGATAATTTTCCTCTCACATTCCAAAAACAGGTGTAGCATCACGGTGCAAGATTTAGTGAATGTCTTTCACGCCAACCACAAACGATCGATCGATCACGGTGACAAAACTGAGTCCGATCGGTTCGGTGCTCCGTACGACCAGCGAGTGGCCATCGACCACACAAGAAGGGCGAAAATATTAATGTTTTTTATCACTGTTGAACCGATACTGCGGTTCTGTTAAAACGTTTATACTGTTTTCTTTATGACGGTGCTTAATGGGACATCATTTAATTGAAATATGACAATTCACCGAGGGTTTTCGTGTCTGCTGAGTCTGCATTTTCTTGGTCGCACGTCGCTCGGGCGCGCTTGTTTTCGTGGCCCCAATGACTCCCTTTCTCCCGGGGTTTCCAGCCCAGTCGGTTCGGAGCATACTAACACACATTCCCACACCTTCCGGGGTCCGTTTGATCGTTCATCTTTCTTCGAGATGAGCCCGAAGCGATTTGATACGATGCAATCGTTATTGAATTCCTTCGAAAGCGAGCCGTGAACGTTGGTGACCTGGGAGATGATGCGCACGCTGGACGGGATCGGGCATGGGAGGATATCGTTTTTCTGCCTTTGGGCTGTCTCTTCTTTCGGCACCGACGTTGATGCGACGGTTCATCGTTTGCGCGGTTTCTTCAGCAAAACACATTTCCCATGGTTGCGGTGGACGTTGTATCACTTGCTCAATGCGTTCATCGCGATCGGTACGTGCGTGTAATATTTGTAATAATTAGCAGCCTAATTGTAACACCAAGATCACGCATTTTATAATCATCACTTTCGGCCGATACCGCGTCTCTATCAATTTGTTCCGGGTGTTAAATACTTTGATCCATAAAGTACCTTAAATTCCCCGAATCATGCTATGGTGCGGCATGTCTCAAAACGAACGAAGCATACGTATGAGCTATTTTGTTTGTGAACATTGTGTCCATAGAAAATCATCGTATCAACACTATCTGCTTGTCATTCTCCACCTATCTGGAGCTGGTGGTTGCTTTTACACTGGAACCTGGTGGTTGGTTTTCTTCCAGAGTGTCGGCTTGCTTATAGACTTGAAAGATGTAAAGGGAACAATTTGCTTTTAAATATGAGCAAAATCTATGTGACAAATAACTTTACCCTATACTTATTTTAATATTGTTTTAATTCAAGAAAGAGATGATACCCCCAACGTACATTTGTCTTATGGTTATTTACACTTTAATGCATTGTCTTAAAATTTATTCGTATACACCAGGTTTTTGGAATCGATCAGTACTAATCGTAGAATCACTGCCTTGAAGCAAATTTGAGTTCAAATAATTATGTAGATTGCAAAGTTAATATAAAACTACTTGAAGAAAGTTAAGATTGTATACAATTCTATATGATGGTTTTAATAGGCAAATAACAATTCTTGACTTTGCTCCAAATTTTACAACAACTGGATGAAAAATCAGATCTCTCGTAACTTAAAGCAATAAAAGTTGTTAATATATAGGTTGGATGTACTTATACGAACATTATTCAACCCAGAAGTAAAGCCCAGTTTAAAGTACCACATATTTGACCATGACTCACAATTCCAGCGTTTTAACTTGTACAATATATCCTATAGATCCTGCTCTAAAATGTGTTTATTGAAGAGGCATTTTAACGATTCCAAGGAACAGGTTTCAAATCCATTCCAGACTGTCTACTCCGTACGTATGATTATACATTAGGCAGTTACGTTTAGATTTCTAATTAATAGAAAACCAAAATTGTTACGCCAAGACTTATCCAGGTAATAGTTACAAAGAAAAAGAAGAAGATGAATGAATCAAAGTATTTATAAACTATCTAAAAAACTTACAACTTTTTAACATCGGAAAATTGGATGTATAAAATAGAGATATAATTCTGACATGGAACAATATATCTCTAAATAGCAAAAGTAGAATTTCAGGCCAACTATCATGCCTTAGCCTACAAAAGCACAATAGTATTTCTCTAAAAACTAATTGGATGATTTTTTGTGATGCTGTACTCACTAGATAAACTTAATGAAGTCAATACTTTATAGAGTCTATTGTAGGTTATAGTTGTTAAAATCTATGTTATTGAGTATAAAACCAAATAAAACATGCTAAAAATAAGGTACAAAATTTAATTATTCAAGTATTTTTCCCGGTTTTAAGATAAGTATCCCAACTATCCAATAGCAAAATCATCGTCACAAAGAAAAAAATAATTAGAATTCTTCTGCGCTTGACAGTATGTTTTCGGTAGTTTGGGAAGAATTTGGCAAGAAATTGTTGCTAACTGAGGTCCAGAATTTGGCAAGAGGAGAGTCTTTTAGTAATGGAGAATATTGGAAAGAACTTCTTCTTCTTTGGCATTACAACTTCTGTAGGTCTTGGCCTGCTATTTATAGCTTTCTATGATTTGTGTTTTACCCGTAGCTGAATAGTCAATTCTGCGTACGGGGAGGCGGTCCGCCAGGATTCGAAACCCGGTCCTGCCGTGTGAAGACCGGCGCCGCTATCGGAAACACCACCGGGCCGCCCCAGAAAGAACACTACTTAAAAAATACGAATCAGAGTCAACAAAAAATAAAAACCCGGGACATATTCAAGGTATTTAAACTTTGGAAAGAACGAAAGATGCACTAACGCAAATTCGCGAAACGAAACTTACATTAACCCACTGGAAACCTTTCTTGATCCCTTGACTGATCCCAAATGTAGATTGGTTGGCGCGTATCGTTTCTCTATCAGAACGGCCAAAGAATATCATTTAATTAGCTTTTTTATACCACCACCACCAACAAACAATGGTGCATTTTCATTACGTTCGACTAATGGAGTTGGTAGCTATGGCGAGTGCATTGTACCATCTGTACAGTGCGCGACTCGCGGTGTTACCGGTGGGTAACAATGCCCAGCTCATGCGCATCGAGTGTACAATGGCTAGATTGTTGCAGTTTTCGTCTCAACAGTGCAACAACCTGCAGCAATTCACCTTGCCGATAGCCGCCCAACGTAAAGTTCTTTCCAGCAGACATATTCGTACGGTCCGTCAAAGACTTCATCATTCAAATTTCTGCCCGGGCTCGGCCCCCGGTTGCACGGAAGCTCTGTCAAAACGATGACAAAAACAGCCAGTGTGCTGCGCTGCCAGAACCGCATGGGTCACTAAATTCGCACACAGCATGTAAGGTCTTCCGTGAGACTTTCTTGGCCGGGTTTTTCGACTTTATGCACTGCATCCGGTAGCAGATGAAGGGATTTGGAAGTCACGACATGGTTGAGAATGTTCTTGATACTACGGTGCATTGAACTGCGATGCACTTGCTGTCCTCGCGGACACGCTCTCAGCACGCGCGGCCTAGTAGAATGTGTGCACGGCACGGTGCAATGAGACGGCCGGGCCGGCGCACATTGTTTAGCGGATTTTCAGTTGTGTGTTTAATGATAAATGATTTATACATTTGTTTTTATGAGCACCCGTGATGTGGTGACCGCAGCGTCATTCGCTTTGTTGCTGGCTAGTTGCAGCTTTTCCGCACCATGTTTGCATGGATAATTATACGACTCTTTGTTTTAGAAGCCCGAGCGAAGTTGGTCTTCAAAAGTGGCTCACATTTCAATTATAATTACCCGCTCAACGAATTACATTCGTTTCTGCATCGAAGATGCGTCAGCCTAGACCTGAAGGAAAGCAGGTAATGTGACAGAAACAAAACAAAAGCGCTCTGGTCGGTGTTGGAGAGCTCACAAAGTGTCATGATTATGGAAACTAATATCTACTTAACCGAGCGTTCACAATCAATCGTTTTATCAGTCTCAAGGAGAGACTTGTTAGGCATGATAAATGTCTATCATTTTCCGAACCGGGCTCACACTTACGAGCGTATTAAAATTGAAACCCCGTCCTGTTCCCGAGTGCTAAATGGAAACAGAAACAAAGCAACAAACAAACGCCACGAACAAAAATCCAATGTCGAATGAAAACCATAACGAATCAATAAACGTCCCGAAAACATACCCGCACCACCGTCGCTGTGGAGTCGAGCAACAACCTGCCCAAACAGCTCCGGAGAGCATATGGCGGACCCAGAACACACGGGCAAGATGAGCACATAAACAAACTGGCCAAAGCTTTTCGCACCAATCCGGAGGCCATTTCGGTAGATCCGGATTGATTGATGGCAGCGTTTTGTATCATTTGTCAACTGTTCCGCTATCAGCCCGGTTCACCCGCCTTCGAGGATCGCCGCCGTGGATCATCGCGTCATTCCCAAGCCCAAGACCGAGCCGCAATCGAGGTGTGAACTAAAAATAACAACAACACCCAACACGATCGTTTGTACGCCGGCCGTACTGGCAAGCAAGCACACGCACCACGCAACGCGAAACTACCGATCATCTCCGAGCGCCAACCTGAGGCCCCGGGTTGTTTTGTTTTATTCGTGCGCTGTTTAAACTATCCGACTTCCATCCATCCATCCATCCTGAAGCCAACCACGGTCGTGCACAGAGTGCTCCGAAAATCACCTATTGCGCCTGCCCAGTATCGTTTTTCTTTATCAAATTTATTTATTTAGCTCTTTCGTTCATCTTCTCTCTACCGAGACTATAAATTTGGCCTGCGGTTCACTCCTCACCTCCCGGTTCCGTTTCGGTATGGATTTGAATTTCAAATCGAACCTAATTTGTCTTGCATTTAGCATGTCGCCTGAATTGATGTTAACCGATTTTCGGTGTTTATACCGTCTCGATGTCACATCAACCGTTGGGCTGGGCTGGGCGTCTGGTTTATCAGCTCACCCTGCGAGCTGCTGGCCAGTGATCCTGCCAGTGCCGTTTTCATTTCGTTTGTTGATTTGTATTGCGAGTAGTCGTTTTTTTTCTCTCTTGATCTTCTCCTTCCATTTCAGGAGGAGGGACAACCTGATCAAGCGACGAGTTGATCACGAAGTTAACGAAGTGTTTGAGCAGTATGTGTTTGTGTTTGGTTCGCTTCCAAAAAGGCACCAATACGCAATCTTTCACGCAAAACAGTGAACACAGTGTATCCTTTTGGTGACCGTGGCTTTAATTTTATTATTATTTCTCATTCACGTCAGCCCGGGCCATCAACAGGGAAGATGGGTATGCTTGCCGTGTGTCAGTGACGATAATGATGTAGATCTCTCGCACAGCTCTGATTAGGTGGATAGGGGAATTGCCGGAGAATCGACGAAAGACATTAAACTGCTACTTTACCATTAGCCGTTCGCCGTTGACAGTTGATCCATCGAACGCATAAGGAACATCGGTTCTTGGAAATCGTGGCACAACACACAAAATCAAGCGAAACTTTCTCTGGCTATATTATTTAGTACCGATTGGATCTGGCTTTTGGGCCCCGGCGAAGGTGAAGAAGGGTTGGGACGTGCGAAGAACCGATCGTGTTATTGAAATGTGATATTAGTGCGAATGGAATGGGATGTCTTCTACTTTGACCTCTGCTTGAAATTTAACCACCTGGCGATAAGATAAGTAGATCGTTAAATGTTCAATCAATGTACACACTGAGTCACTTAATTACCTGTACCAGTTTAGAGTCAATTTCTCTATGGAATCTTTATATCAGGCTCAATATGACACGATACACTTTCCCCAACAAAAGGAAGATGACAAAGAGCGTCCTTATATTTCGAATGTGTTATATAAGCATCCCTAGCATTGCAGCATCTGTAACAATCCTTTGAACTGGCCGCTCACATCCAATCGCACACCGTGATGATTAGAATTTTAATGACAACAACAGCCAAAAGAAAAACCAGTCAAAGCTTTCTATCCCGTAATCAGATGACAGCCGAAGGGAGTCACTCAAACACGCCCCATTGGCCTCAAACGTAGTTGATCTGCTGAATTTTACGACAAATATTCATCTTCCTTAACGACACACGCGGCTGCTACCGAAGTAAGCCACCGCTGGCCACCGGGGACCCGGGAATGGAAGTGTTTTATGGCTCCCATTAAAAATCGATTGATAATGAACAAATAAAAGCTGGAATGCAGGGAAACACTCGCCAGCTTCGTTTTATTTCGTGGAAATCGCCCCGCGGATAGGGGGCTCATTGAAATTCATAGTTCAAACATCTCCAACCTGAAGTCTACCACCGTAAGTCGTCTGGCTGGGCCAAGAAAAGCGGATCGATTATTGCAGAGCGCGCGCACACACACACGCACACAGCTGGAGCGTCAAAAGTCAGTATCGTTCTGTGAGTAAGGTTTCGGGCAGAAGTTGAATGCACTTGGAGCGGACGTACCTCAAACGCGGCTGAGTGGAAATGGCTGCTGATCTTTGAAGGTGATCTTGAGAGCGTTCATCATCAATCCTGCATCTGTCTATCGTTGGTGCGTTGTTCTAGTTCAATTAGATGCTTCACCAATTGCAAAGAGACCATATTGCTTCCATACCGCCCTGTCTATTCAGGAAATCTTGACAGTCGCTCTTGAATAGCGTACATGGTCAATATGGCGTTTGGCGTTTTTTTTTTTTGTTTCTTTGCATAAGCACAATGAGAAGGGTTTCTCAATAGGTTGTAGAGTAAAGTCAAAACCAAACACAAGGCATATGAACGTTAGGCTCAGCATGGTTTGGATGAATGGACAACTAGTAGGAAAAAATGTTTCCGGCCTTGAACTTCAAAAACCAATACCAAACATGTGATGCAGATAGCGGTTCTAGAGCTAACGATAACACCCCAACAAAATCAAGTTTATTTCATAAAGATGTTGTGCAAAAATCGCAACCAGGAGTATTGCAATTGAATTTGTGCTAGTAAATTTAAATGGCAACTCGTTATGGATTTGAGTTTCATATTTTTATTCATTTACCGCCGTACCATCATCAGTGTGACAGTTGGCAATCAGTGCTGTAATTATCGTCTCACCCAAGCCACGGTCAAGCTTTATCGAAATCCAATTAAGAAGAAGTTTTTTTCTGCGCTCTCTCTCTCTCTCTATCTTTCCAAATCGACTATCGCTACCACGTCCGATGCTCTTAGGGCATCAGTGACAAGTATTTTGCATGCGCATTACCGTTGAATTGGCGCTCGTTTTGTGCGCGTGCACACACACACACACACACACACACACGCACCGGTTGCTAAAGCTCATCAACCGTACCGTCTACCGGACCCGAACCGGGTGAACTTGTTTTGATTCCCAAGGATTACCACTGCCGGATGCTGTCCGGGGCAGTTCCAGATGTGGGGGTTGCTCTAGCTGCACCCAACCGGGGGTCGATTGCGCTGGAACTTTAACTACGGGACACGGTGATTCCTATCTGATAACGCGGAAAACATCTGAATTAATCCTCAATTTATCTCTGCATGATACTATCTGTGATATATGCGCTCCGGCCAATGGTCGCCGTTGGGATGCACTGCTCGATACCTTCCGAACCCGTGAGGCGAGGACTTTGAACGGGTCATCTCTTCATTTATAGGTCTTGTTCGTGTACTTCTGGTGCAAGTTCAAGTTTTGCCTTCATCAACCAAAACCGAATGCGCTGTTACCCGGAGCAGTTGATATTGCCGGTGGTGGTAATGGTGGCCTCCGGGGGCCTCCTCTGTTCAGTTCAGATCAGTTGACAGTTAGCTGTCTCATCGGTGGATATCAAGTTTTAATCATTTTTCCCTCCGCAACAGCACAACGGTACATCCGTACAACTGGTTCGTCGAAAGCAATTCATCTAAAACGCTGAACCGTATGGTACAGTTCAGCTTTATGATCGGTATTATTTATTTCTCTTGCAGAATTTTAATTGCGGTTCATATTGATAGAAAGGCATAATCGGGGACGGGTATATGCACAGGGGGGGGGCAGAATAATGCGTTGCGTTGTGTGTTGCATTTTCCAAAACAAAATTCCATCCTCCACTGTTAATCGTTAGCTCTGCAAAACAAATCAAGGATATGAAGCTTTGAGCCACATTCCTGGAGTACTCCGCAACGATGAGCTATCCGAACTCTGTCTGCAGCGTATTTTCATATGCACCGGAAGATGTCGTTAATGCAATTCCATTCGTGATGTACTAATCCTGCACACATCGTGACCTCTATTCCCTTGAAATCGGTAGCAGCGATGAACTGATGATGTCACTGTCATATGTCACTGCATATTGTCGTACAGCACGAAGCGATAGGAGAGGGAACGTAATCCCTTGTGCAGGAAGCAGCATACCGCGTATGCTTAAAAGTTTGATGGATATGCGAATACATCACATATCGTTTTACAACGATACTCTACACGACTATTGCTAACCATATCATTCGTCTGCTTTACTTGCTCGCCACAAACTAATGTCGCCTCAGATCAAGCAATGAATATTCCGAACCGAACCGACGAGTGATATCATCGTTTGTTTAGTGAAAAAAAAAGTAGCTTAAACACAACCAAGCCACATGATAAATCGCAGTGATAGAGTGTAAAAACACGTTTGCTTGCACAGGACACACGATATTTAAAAAAAAAAGCACATCCTCTGGCCGGATTATGGAAATTGGCGCCATTTGCAGCACATTTTGTCAACCGCTAGATAGATGATCGCTGTCGTTTGATTATCTACAATCAATAAGGCTTCGCTCAACAATTGATGAAATTTTGTTATGAAATTTGAAGACAGAAAAAAAGAACAGCCAGAAACCAGTTTACATTGTGCGCCGATAGATTTGTCGTCCCAATGCGGTTGGAATGCTTGTCTGGATGTCATGCCCTTTGCTAGATTTTCGTTTCCAATTTACCGGACAATCACGACCAAATCTACGCAAGCCCCAGTCTTATCTAGGGTAATGCAATAGCTGCTGGACCTGCTGATGAAAACAATGCAAAATGTTGTTCGTTTTTATATTTCTTAATAACTCACGACGGTCGCGATCTCGAAGCTTGCTACCGTTCAAGGATCCGTACCACAAGCAATCATCCTCCCACTGTAAATCATTCTCCGGACGGTTCTCCATCCATGCTTAGACGCCTCGTGATAGGGAAGCAGCTTCCAAACTTGCCACGATTTTTAGGGCCAATGTTACTGTGCCTGTGTCGAACTATTCTGTAGAATATCGGGAGTTTTCCTGAAATTCCAGAATTTGCTACTAACTTCTGGCTAACCGCCGCACGATTTGTACCAACCAGTCAGGTCTTTCTGTGACCTCCCGCTTTCTCTCTCTCTCTCTCTCAACGCGGCAGGCGTGCGTTGTTACGCGACAAAAGATACGATAAGTGGATAAGATCAAAATTTTGGGCCAACTTATCCTTCCCCCAAGGCGCACAGGCCTGACTGTGGCGAGGCGTTTCGACAGAAATAAAATAAAAATAACTTCCAGCGCTGCGCGCTGCATGCAATCGTGTTCCTCGTGCTACAATTTGTGTTTTATAAGCGTACGATCGGCATGAATCACGCTAGCAAAATCGTGGACAACTAACCGCGCAAAGAGCTATCTATTAGTGCAGCTCCTAATGATCACGATTAACGTCATATGTAGCTGACCTTAGGGGTTATGGGCCGGTTCGGTTCGGTGCATCAAACGGGCACCTTAATTTGCTGGCCTCATGCAATGCGGCAGTGATTACCCGAATATTGTTTTTGCATAGTTCCAACAATGCTATGTTATTAGCTCACGGGTATCTGCTATACCTGGCATAAACCAGGCCCTATATGGTTTAGCTGTAAACAAAAAAATGTAGAGCGAATAAACTTTGATATGGGATAGAACAGATGTTTCTTACAGTCTCGTTTCTCCACATTACATATTTTCCAATTGACAGCACACACACACACACAGCCCCAAATTGGTATCATGCATGTGTTGTGTCATTCTAATTCTTGATGATGCCTTGCCGAACGAAGCTTCTATGCATCTTTCCGCAACAAGTCAAATCATCTCAAAACCTTCCTATGCTCGTCAGCACAATGGTATACAACGGTTCCGATTCGTTTACTATGAGGATGTCGACAAAATTGCAACACACATGGGATTGTGTTGTGCCGGTCGACCTGTGCTCGAAGCTGACATTCAACGGAACCGATTACACCTATTACACTGAATGCAATCTTGTTTCCTCTTGCAGGTTGGCTTGCCGCATTGCCACCAACAGTTGCAACAGTTGTTTTGTAGCCGCTTTCGGTACGTATTGATGAACGGGCGTCTCGCAGCATTTTGCAAGTGCATTCGCCCGGCCACCCAGCAGGCCCCCGTGTGGGGATGTGTTGCATTGCACGTGCACTTGGGTCTTCACTGCAGACCCCAAAATGAGATATCAAATCTTGTGCGCTGCCACACAATGGAACCGGACGGAATACATGACCGGAGATATGATGTGGTAAGCTTAATTGTGGTATCGATGCCACGCGCTGACGATTGTTTCCGATTTTTAGCACTAATCCATTATGGTGCTAGAACTATTGCGACATGCATTCATCAATTTCCTTTCACCAATAGAGATTGCAAACTGAAACCCAACTTGAGGTTTTTAAGCAATCGCTTTTCATTAAGTTATTTTACTTTTTACTGTACGCCTGTACGATTTCAACTTTATTGCTTTCTAATTATATTACATAGACTCGATTGGATATCTATATGTAAACCAAAGAGCAAAATAATTATATCAAAACTTCGTATTTGATATTTAATTATTCATAATATTTATAAAATATTCTTGATTTCCTTAAAGTTTTTAAGTTAATAACATAGTTGTACGATGGTCGCACTATCACGTAGCAAATTAGATTTGCAAAGTTCCGGTGAGCTGGTATCGTCATGATAACTGGTAACGGCATCGGACGATACAGCCCGTAAAGGTCTTTTAAATTGTAGATCCAAACTGAGATAAAGTAATGATGTTGATGCGTCCGCCAAAAGGGCCAGGATACTAGACCGTTAACGTTAACGAGGATTTTTGGAGTCCGAGCAAGTGTTGGATTAAATCACCAGTACACAATTCCCTATAAGTCCATCACCATATATTGTACAAAGGCTTCAATGCAACTAACATACTATCGGTAATTTGTTCTCGAACCCAGTGTTTTAAACGAATATGTTTGCTACTTCTTTTTTGTAACCTTTTGTAATGCTGTTTGATTATTTTTTTTTTGGAAACTTAAAGGGTTTATCTAGTCATGTCCATATCGGTCGCAAATTTCGTCGGTTTTGATGTATATTTCCACTTAGGTCGAGTATTTTCATTCCATTTCGCATCCGAATGAAATGTAAACAAAACCAAGTTTAAGTTTGCTACTTCTTTTACCAAACAATTCTTCTTGTTCTTCTTCATCTTCTTCTCTGGCTCTACAACCTCAGTAGGTGGCCTGCTATTTCTAGCTTTCTATGAATTATTTTTTTCACCGTAGCTGGAAGGGAGTCCTGTGTGAAAAGAGACGATCCAAATGGGATTCGATACTCTAGTCCTACTGTGCCGTCCACATCGTTAAGTGACTATATAAACCAACTATTTGTGATACATTCCAAGTTTTTCAATACCATTATTGTACCATCTCTTTTCTGGAGTTCGTACATGATCTGCATATCTACTCAGTCCCGATTGTATTTCTATTGTATGTGGTGCTAAACGAGTATGTCAAGTCTTTTATTAAAGATGTGATAGTTACGAATGCAGTCTTCGTCAGCTTTTAGAACATCAGGTATATGTGTAAAAAGAACGATAGATATCTCCTCCTTTGTGGCTCTCTCAGCAGAAATGTAAAATTATTATCAAGATGCTTTATACTACAGCTCACATTGGATGATTTATTTCCAAAAGTTGCAAACTACCGTAAATGTTGTGAAAAAAGTTGTACTTGAGTTGTTAGTTGCCAGCACTTGTATACATTGTACACAGCTAAAAGTAGTTTGTGAAGAGTTCAGCTTAAATTATACCATGATCAATCCATACCGTTGTTAATGATTTATCATTCCTGAAATGCATATGAAAAAATAAAAGACTAAATGCTCCAATTACCCATATATTGTTTCTAAGCCAAGTTCAAGTTGTTAGAAATGGTTCAGCGTGAGTACCGATGCCGTTTA
>KZ063565.1:5754-48116 GCA_002091835.1 Anopheles maculatus
AGAGTGTATGAGAATGATGGAGGGCGAGAGAGAGAGAGAGAAAGAGAGCGAGACAATCAGAAGAGCATTCGCATGTTAACGAAACTGGTGACATTTGACCCGATATTAAAAACAACACCGCTTGCGACATGTGTAAATAGCAAAGAGAAAGGAAAAGAACGCACACGGTGACATTCGAACGCGCCTCGCCCAAAGTCTAAATGTCATCAGGTGTGTGTGTGTGTGTGTGTTCGTATGTGTCGGTCCTTGCTTCAGTGTCAGGTGCTGTACGTAACGTATCCACCCGCGCTATTCATCACTCATTGCGTTATCTGTGATCGAACTGTCGGTTAGCTTTTTTTCGCCCTCCTCCATAATTGTTGTGGATTTATCTTTTACAGCTCCTTTCGAGAATGTGTGTGCGTGGCTGCGGTGCTGTAGGCTATTCCTTTATGTCTCTTTCTAATCGGTCCCCGTTTTCTAATTGTGTTTTTTCTTCAAATGGGACGATTTAAAGACGGTGTTGACGTATCGTTCGGCTACTTCTCTTGAATGCAATCCACACCTGCACCTGGGTCAGGGCAGTGCGGTGATGTATCTCGAAGAGGTAAGATCTAGGCGCAAGAGCTACTTCGTGTACCCTTATCATGAAATGAAGCGAGTCCTCAATACTGGTGAAACATTACGAATAGAAGCGTTCTGAAATTTCAGGACATGTGTTGTTATACTTTTGTACAGGGCCGCTACAACAGTTCCACTATTAGCGATGTGTCGCAATTTTTCCCTTTAGCAATTTTGAGTGCTGTTGGTACATTATTGTATATTTATTATACTGTCTTTGTGCGGACATACGAGAACCAATGTCCTATAGATTCTGATGGAAATGCTTGATATTCGACTGTCAATTTTTCTTAATCTTGTTTTGCGCTACAACGTCAGGAAATCTGTAATTTTTATTTCTTTGACCTTCCTTGATACCCGTAGCTGAAAGGTTAGTTTTTCATACGGAGAGACGATCCGGACGGGATTCGATATATGAGCCTACCGGCATTCAGACTTCCTTGAAGACTCGGATTATACAAAGGTTTATCGAAATAACTTCTATCTACAGCTATATGGGGCTAAATTTTATTACTTTTGTTATATAAATATCGACAAATCTCTCGCAAGACATATTTGAGGTTTGTCGAGGTTGCTTGACCAAAGATAACTTTACATCGAATAAGTAAATACAATCAATTAGGGAGTGTTTTGAATATATTTTTAATCGGATATTGTTCGCCCTCTAGACGATCGCCAAGTTACTCAAAATGGTTACTCAAATTATCTTAATTAAATACTCTATGTCCTCCATGAGATTTTTAGGAATTCTCGCTGTAGATCAGCTAGAATTTAATACTTGGTTCGTTATGTACCTTCATCTAGAGGTTTTCAAGTGAGAATTTAAATTCCTTACCGTGTCCCGAAATAAAGGCACATCTTTTTGCGCGAGACCGTGAAAAACATCCTGTAACATACCGTGTGCCGTACAAAACCTTGTGTTGACCGGCACCGTAACGTGGCGACATCTAATTTATTGCCAATTTAATGCGTATTTTATGGACCCATAGAGATAGCGTTAAGTATTCATTTACATTAGCATTATCGCCCAGCGTTTCGAGGCTTTGCTCGCTCGCGGTATGTTTATATGCTCTCGGTTCTGTCTACTGGTTCTGCTGCTGCATCCTTGCTGCATAGTGTGCCGTACCTCTATCCCAAAACCGTGCTCGCAACGAATCAATGACCAGGTCAACAATCGCAAAGATCTGTTACCTTCTTGCTGTGGTGGTTTGGAGTGTCGCAAAAACAAAGAAGAACATCGAAACGTGCAATTTTGAGTGTAATCGTTTGGTGGAAAGAGCACGGTGAAGGTGATCGCTTGTTTCTTTATCGCTTAATTTGCGAATACAAGCATTAAGAGGTGCCGA
This sequence comes from Anopheles maculatus, assembly GCA_002091835.1. Classification (NCBI taxonomy): domain Eukaryota; kingdom Metazoa; phylum Arthropoda; class Insecta; order Diptera; family Culicidae; genus Anopheles; species Anopheles maculatus. The sequence continues at coordinate 7,701 of KZ063565.1, forward strand.
CATGGATACACCCGCCATGGAATCACTCACGATAGTGAGAGACGGTTAAAGAACCAGTACGATATCATAGCTGAGGTGAAAGTCACACGTACACACGGTTTAACGTACGGTGTGAAAAGTTTCGCTTGCTGCTAGTCGAGCGATTTATCAGATGCAATATAGAGATAGCCAGGGTATGGTGGTAGAGATCATCGACTTTTGTTTTAATTACCGACGATTAATTAGTCGTCCAGTCGGAACTGGTCCAGATCAAACCCGGCACCGGTAAAACGAACGCGACCGATTGACGAATGAATTATGTCCAGTATAATGCACAACCATATTAAATGTCATTTACGATCCTTTCTATCGCTTGATCTCTAGTTTCATGAGGTTCGTTAAAATGCTTTCATAGGTGTGTAAATTTTGTTTTACAGCTCTAGCGCTGACAGTTGATGGTGCAGCCTCAACGCAAACACAACATCCCATCCACCGGATGCATTTTGCACCTCGTTAATCCAGTGCAAATATTCCATAAACGGTTGGCTAATGGGATGGTGTGTGTGTGTGTGTTTTTTTTTTATTACTATAACTCCACTCATTTATCGTGCCTCGCAATCGCTAGCGGATTATAAAACGTGACGCAAAAGTACCGCCCCGGGACTAGTTTTTGGCCGGTTTGTGCGAAGAAAGTGATAAAGTTGGTATGGTGTACTCGGTGTCGATTGAGTTTTAAATGTCAACAGGTGATGAAGAAGCAGAAGAGTGTGTTTTTATGGGCATACGAGCATTCAATGTGAATGTCATTTTGTTTATCATGTTGGCAGAATATTTGAGATGATCACCTTTATTGCCATTCATTGGTGGATGACTCTTAATTGTGGGTGTTCAACGGATAGTTCTCTAACAAGAGAACAAATGCCTTATTAACAAGAGAAAAAATTGATATTATGACTCTGTGTTAGAATCATCCTTCTTTCTTCCTAACAGTCATAGTGTCAAAAAGCCATTTTGGTCTCTGTAGTTCGAAAGGTCTACAAGAACGTGTATTTTCAATTCAAAACAACGTGTTTAACAGAGTTCTAGAAATAAACATTGTAGGTAGGGTAGATGTACCAATTATGGACATAATATGTTCACAATACGGAGATTTTACAGATTTTAACCTTGATCTTTGTTTAAATTTCATAATGTTATATGTTTTCTGAAAGCTTGTAATCTTGAGAAGAGAACACACAAGAGGACACAAGTAACATTTGACAGTTATCTTGTAGACAAAGGGGGTGGGAGGGAAGAGAAACAACGTGAGGAAGAGCAATGGTGAGTTGGACTGGGCGGTTGTCATGTAGAACGAAAGAGACAGCATATAGATCGAGAACGAGATAGAACAATAAACAGCTGATCGCCATAACAAACTGTTCCCGGCGTTCCCCGGTTCCTCCGGGTAAATATACCCCTCGTCCACAAGTGTAGAACCAATCACTTTCAGTGTTGCATTTTCGTTATATCAATTTAAGTGTTTTATGCGATAATTACTTGTAAACTGAGAATGTGAAGCGAGAGAAGAAAAGTGGAGCAGTGAGTAGGCTGGGAAAGTCCTCAAGGGAGCAGCGCGAAAGAGAATGGGAACCTGAAAATCTACCAGGAACGAGTACCATTCAAGCTGCAACTGGTAAGTTTTTTGTATTATGGCTGTATAATAAGTGAAGAATGTGAAAATCGGAGTAGAAATGTTGAAAATATAATAAAAATATCGTGTTACAGAATCCGATCGAATGGTAGAATGCGTATACTGTTTCTGATAGTGCTGTTGAAAGAAATGAACGAAATGATCGTGTTTGGTCCGGTTATAATCCGGTGGCTGTCCGGTAAGCGAGACGATAGCGGCCAAAAAGATAACAGTCTTTCACGTGGAAGGACCGGGCAGACCCGTAGCTTGGCCCGTCCTTTCGGTTGGCGTTATGCAGAGCAGTACGTGTACAATGATTACGATGAAGCCCAACGAAACATTTTTGAAACAATGTTAATTTTATGATTGTGACCGTTTCTGTAGATGATAACATCTCTTTCTACATTCAGTCCGCTTTTACATACGTTAATGAAATAAAATACCTTATCATAATGACAAACGTTCAACGAAGTTTTATGTATTATTATTTTATAATATATCGATGTAATTGAAAGAATACAGATGATGAATAAGTTAGAACATTGTAAGTATATCAACTGATATAAGCTATGGTTTCCTCGTGCAATATGCGACGTTCTTTATCTATCGTAAAGCTTTGATTTTAAACTTGAGAAATAGGTTGGCTATATACAGTTATGAATAATGAAATACAACAATCGATTCGCGTTTAAACATTTATTTTAAACTTGAGGTGATCCGCTCCAGCTGCCCGGTGGAAGAAGACTGTTTGCTGGCTCGTCGTCCAGTAGAACTTCCTGCCAGCTGCTTGCTCCACGGTGCCATGCTGTATGTGACATTCCTAGAGTATCAGGTTGTACCCCAAATCCACGAGGGCCTCGTACTTTAAAGGGCCTCGAAAGAAGGATTTGCTCCCCTCCCCCTGGTCACGTTCTTTGATAGAAGCATGTCGTAAGGGCATGTCGTAAGCCTCCTGATTACCAATAACTTGGCGGTTGCAGGGGCCCCAGGCAACGGGTCCCTTTTCAAGGAGTCTCGTTTGTACACAAGGAACCCCGTTACTACTCAAAAATTTCATCAAGTCAATACTACCGCCACCCCCCGCCAGACAAATCTCGAGAAGCATTGCTGGGGCCGGCTAGATCCGCCACTGCATGAAATTAAAAAAAAAGTTACCGCGCGTAAACATAGCCTGCCCGTTGCGTTGTTTTTTATTAGGGAAGTTACACCGGTGCTAAGAGTGCTCTGGATGGCTGTTTGATTGAACGATTTCACAAACACACAAACGGTAAGAGTTCAATTCTATCTGCTAACAATCTCTCTGTAAAAGTTTATTCACAGGTTCTCTCTCTATCTCTGTCTGCTGAATGATAAACATAAGGACGGAATAAGGTGGCACTGAAACAGTAAACAGCCACCAAACCAGCATATGATGAAATAGAACATCAAAGCGAGCAAGACAAAGACGCACTTAGCGCAGCAGCAGCGAGAACGATGGGAAAGAGATTTCCCTTCCCGCTTTTTTTTCTCAAATATATAGAACATAAGGTCCGTTCATTGTCCGTAAAATTTTGGACGCCATTTTGACGCGTCAACTCAGATGGCCTTGAAGTGCAAACATGGTCCAACCTTCCCTCTTATTTCTTCCTGAGAGGGGTTTTGGTGAGTTTGGCCGTGGTGAATTGTTACTTGTGGACATTAGTGCTTGTTGGACATAATCGCCAAAAATTGAAATTAACAATTGCGTGTTCATGGCCTATTATGGCTATACTGTTCCTGGCATTTCGCCATAAGTGTTCCTATTATGGATATAAACTGTTTTTCACGAAATTTCATGAAACAAATGATATTTTTGGCCTGTTTTTGTGTGTCATGATTTATGGAAGAATCTCTATATATGTTTTTAAATATTTTAGTGAAATTTCATTTTTTTCAATAGTTCACTATTGACAGATTAAAAGTAACGAACAATGAGATTAGATTTTATTTGTGATTTTGTGAGCAATCTTTTTAAGGGGCGGTCCGATAAAAGATACGTCAGCGGCGCCAATCTTCATACGGCAGGACCGAATATCAAATCTCACCGGATCGCCTCCCCGTACGCAGGACTGATTAACCAGCTACGGGTAAAAAGCAAGTCAAAGAAAGCCAGGAATGTGCTAATCCAAAACCTCGTGTAGTTGTAGGTCCATAGAAGAAGAAGAATCAGTTTTTATTCATAAAGTTTAAAGTAAAAATTCACACAATCGAATCCATACCAATGGCGAATCGTTTCCTAAAACTTTGTTTTGGCTTTCTTCGGCTGTCCTTCTTTCGAATTTCTATGCCGTTCTTCTGTTCTTACACTCCTGCTGTAAGGCTGTTAGGAAGTGTGACAGTCTAAGTCTCTTCGTGACTTGAGATGTATTTAATTGTATCCTACAGAACATTTTGACTGGATTGTTGATTAATGAAAATAGAAGCATATTGTGCAAGGTTCCAGCGCCCTAAACGTTAACGATTTTGCAGTTGACTATATCGCTATCCATAGAGGCCAATGAAGCAAAAACATGCAGATACTACTTTGAATGTTCGGAAAGAAAATCCGGGATTTCTTCGCATGAATTCGCGTAGCCATTTGGGTCCTGAAGTTTTGTTGTATTCACGCACTGTATGGGTTTCAAGTAGTGATGTGCGGGTCGATCCGAACCTATCGGGTCGGAGCCATCCGTAAGCGACCCGGAGCGGTTCGGGTCATATTCCAAACTCCAACAAGTTCGGGTTGACCCGTGGGTGCAGCATACCATACGCGAGTTCGACCCGTGGGTGCAATGGGGTCGGGTCGACCCGAACCAACGGGTCGAATTCGCATATGGTTTGCTGCACCCACGGGTAAACCCGAACCTATTGCACCCACGGGTCGAACTCGATTCCTATGGTGTCGAGCTCGACTCCGGGTCGATTCGCGAAAATAGTCGTTTGGCCCATCACTAGTTTCAAGTCAGTATTATATGCCACCATCCTAGGAGATTTCGGCGGATCGGTTTAACTGGGTCCGGATTCGCGGCTCCTTCAACTTGAACAACAAAGCACTTCTCGTGACCGGGAAACCACTTTTCTTTCCTTTTTCTACCGATAACACAGACTGTGGACACGATTCGTACTTATTTAGAAAATGGTTGCTCATCCTATAACGGATGGTTGTCATCAGAACCCGGAACTCTTTGTAAATCGCTTACAAAATCTTCCCGCCATCGATAGACTCGTAATGTTTTCGTGATGCTTGTTTTCGTCGGTGAGCCATTCTACAAAAAAAGGTTCGTGCTGTTTAAAATGAACTCTGCACATCGTATTTCATATTTCTTACATACCGTATGTTGACTGGCACAATTCGGGCTTTTTATTTTGAAATAAAAAACCATGTTTTAATCACTGCACAAAGGTGTAAATATTTTCACTATAGCCAAAAATGACAATTTGCATTTTTCGCCTGCTGCGATAATTGGTACTTCGAAGACGATGTGTACCAATTATGGCTATATCGAAAAAATGCACTTTTACGATAAAATAACGATATATTTTACTATGAAATGGTAAAATAACTAATAATTAACGTCTTAGTGAAGTTTGTTCAAAGAAACTATGATAATATGCTTAAAAATTGCTAAAATCCAATAGTGAAGTTCTTAGCAAAATGTTAAGAATTGTCAGTTTCTGAGCCACCATATTTTTAAACTGGATTATTTTACATTTGGAAGGTTGTAACATGGAAAAAATTGTCCACAAGCGTTAAAAAAGTGTTAAAAATTGATAACAAACATGTTTCCAAACTTTTAGAAGTGATATACCTTGTTTTAAATGGAAAAAATAACCGTTATAGCCATAATTGGTGCTATAGCCATAATTGGTACATCCACCCTATCTGTAATTGTCGAGTTCGCATTACTTCAAAGTTCAATATAAAAAAAGCTCAATATAGTACAAAGGAAATACAAAGGAACATCATCTACTGTTATAGTCTAGATTCTACTAGAACATGAAGGTATGTACTATAGATCGTTCCAGTGTACGGTAGATCGGTTAGGTAGAGGCTCACTGAGGTTCAGAAACCAGATTGTGTAGCTCCTAGTTTCTTCACAAGTAGATTCTCATAAGGATGTCTACTGGCAGTACATCGTAATTAACAGAATTGTTATCTCTCGGACCACAGGACAAAAGTCAGCAATGGCGGACCAAGATCTCTTAAAAATTTAGAGTCAAAGAAGAAGGATAGGAAGCTCTCTTAGAGCTGTTTGAAAATCTTGATGTGTACGTCCGAGCATTGTCGGACGAGGAGAGAGTTTTTGGCTTCGTCCTGCTAACTAGTTTGCTGTTACTCTTTATTATGAGGCCTTGTATATGGTCTACCATCAGCTAGATTTAATTCTGATATGCTCTTTATGTGCAATGCAGAATATGCATCCCGTCTAACAATCTCGATGCTTAATTAATTAAAGGAAACAGTTAACAACACCACTGCCGAGAGCAGCATAAATCCTTCATCTTCATTAACAACCACATTCAAAGTACTCTTGACACGCATACACACCAGACGTGTTGGTTTCAAAGTTGCGACAACATAACCTCATCTGGCGCTGCTTAACGCGATAAAATAAGGCGCTTGATGTTGTTGCATCCCGCACGATTGCTGAGATCGTTATACTTATGGGCACTTACCGGTACTTCACGTCACCACCAACATATTCCCTGTTGCAACAGCGTAAAAACTGTACCAAGAATTTAGAATCCATTCCCTGAGCGCCCCGAGCGAAGTGGATAAACTCTTGCATCGTATGCACTCGTACCCGGGTCCGCGCTCCATAACATCCATCAGGGAAATTCCACACGCGACATCTTCACGCGCATTCCCGAAAAATCCGTCAAGTACCGGGTCCTAGAGGATTGTGCATCACGTACCGTGGGTCACATTAGCCTAATGGGACCCTGTCGTCGCGGTTATGTGTGTCGCTTCCTCAGGGGTCTCGCTTGTCAACGGAATTGTCAACTGCACTCAATTACACCCTTTATTTAGAGTGTTTTTAATCTTTTTTTTTTGTTTTGCTTTGTTCAAACGTTCCCACATTTCTCTTTGGTTCGGCCCTCTACCACGCACAAACCTTAAAGGGCCAGCGCAAGCTGTGCGATACTCTGACTCTCGTTCTCTCTATCTCGTTCCGTGCTAAGTGGAAAAAGATGTCCCACTTAGGGTTGGTGCATTTTTCGTTAACCATTTTATAGACTTCCGATTCGTGTACGGATCCGGATCCGGATTTCCGAAGTCATCGTGGTAATCACCAGCAGGAAGCCAGCCTTGTTTGGCCCCCTGACGTCGGCGAACAACTGCTTACGCATGTTGCGTATGTACAAGAAAATGTGTGTGTATCTGTTTTTTCCCCGCTGGCTCTGTTTTTCATTTCGCTTGTTCCCTTTATTTAAGGACACAATATGCCTTTGAAGAAATTGCCACCATTCCCGGCCGAGCCCTTCACACCCGTTTCGGCACCCATTACATCAGCACGGAACAACGTCACTTTATGAGTCCTGCGGGAAATCAGGAAACGTATTTTAAAAATTAATTTCAATGACTTCGGGACGTTCGCTCTCTTCAGCAGACGGAACATGGAAGAGGCAAACCGAAATCCGAAATCCCAACATCGGCCGGAGGCTGTGTAGCGACACGGGAATGATGCGTAACGTCACGTGTGCGGCGTGGGATTCGAGATTGGCTCGTTTTTCGTTGGAAGATAAATCGATTGGATCGTTACTGGTTGGATGTTGGATGAGATGTTTCGTGCATCATGGACATTTCGTAGCTTTAATCGCACCTTCAGTTACCTTTCGTTTTGAAGACTACAAAAGGAAATGATCTCAACTCTAGTTGTGTCTGGTTTGGTCTATATTTTGATGTCAAGTTAGAACGCATGTAGTAAACCTGGCAACCCCGGACGTAGGCAGAAACCCTTGGAGAACTTCGGCGTAAGCACGATAAGCTAAAATTAAACCTAGACATACGGAATGCATTTACTCACCACATTATTTTTGTTCTATCCATTATTTTCTCCCCAATGTTTACAAACTCATTATGGCTGGTATATACGAAACTTCAAGTTTTGCAAGCAGCACACCCCGCACACGAATGATGTGCTCGTTTGCGATTTGGCCCACTGCAATGATTTCCTTAAACCCGGCACTGTCCACCATTGTCGCAATGTGTTATGCTTCGTTGGCGCGGAAAATTGTATTACCCAGGCCCTCACCGTGAAAACCCTTGGCGTACCCTTGTTATCCTTCGATGCTCTTTTTTTCTCTTTGCTGCTATTTTGATGTCTCATTTATATCGAACACACTGGGTCGGTAATCCCGGATTCCAGCTACCAAAATCCACCTGATTCGTCTCGGTTTCCCCCACGCCAGCGAGGGAAAGGTAACAAATGACTTTTCCGTTCCGTTGCGCACGACTCAAAGACGCGAAAGCAGCGGGTGCTGCAGAGAGGGTAATCTAGTAGGATGACGCTCAGCAAGGATAATGCTCAAAACGCTACCCTTGGCGCACGAGTGGAATAATGGACATAAAGGAGAGTGCTTTGAGTGTAAAATATTGCAAAATAAGACTGCGGCCCGCACGTGGCGTAAGGTTTGATGGTGGTTCCTGGTTTGTTCGGTGGTGATGATACAAGTGAACCGTTAAAAGTCAAATGAAAATTACATTTCCACTTGATGCCGAGAGTCCCAGTTTTCGGGCAAAAAACGTCCCTTACAGCCAACCAAACCTGAACGGAATCTAACATTTTTGATGCACTAATTGGAGCGGGTTAATGGTGTCGAAGCAGCCGAACCCCGGTACCTTTCCATAAATCTTTCCCATAAATCGGGGAAACAAGAGTTATCGTTGTCACAGCGAAAGGGTTAATTGAGAGTCATGAAGTGGGTTTGGGGCGCGATGATCGAGAGAAAATAATTACTTCAAAAAGGTCAAAGGAGTGTGTTAAGCAATAACAGCTTAAGCAGGACAAATTGAAGTTGAATAATGTGTTGAGCGGTATTGACGGTCCATGCTGAAATATTAATGTCTTATGATCAGATAGACAGGTAGAGATTAAACAGTTTGCAATGCTAAAATCCCGCCATACACGTGTCTAAGATTCTTGCAATTAATGCACCAAACACACACGGTTATGGGCATCTGTTGTATTCGTGAGTAATACACAATTTCTTCTTTGGTTGTTGTGTTTTCATCCGCTTCGCAACGGATCAGTTGACATGCGAATAATTAACATCAACCTCATCACCTTCGGACGGTTGGCGCAGGTCAGGTGGGGCATACGAGGGGATTGATTTGTTTTGATATTATACACCAGTCTCAGCAAGCATTCGGTACGGTATGCACCGAAGACGCAACACTGAATCCACACTGCATTCGAAAGTCTAAGAGACCAGAAAACATTCGAGGAAGCAATAAACAAATGTAAGACACAAGAGACATCCAGAGAACTAACAACAACAACAATAGGAAGACCGGCTGCAAACGTTTGCCGTAGAGGACGACAGTGCAGGCAAGGCCGCCTGTTGCGCTTATGTTGCGTGTCCTCTCGGTGCAATGGGGAACAAGAACGACAAGAAACGGGCGCTTAAGGTACACGAATTACAGCTGCTTTGCAGGGCGCGTACATCACGCTCTTGTGGATGAGAGATCCACCGGTGGCGTTGAGCGCATGAGGACAAGAACGTCTTGGTGATATTATTGAAACTTCGAGCTGGATCTACCACATCTACCTGTAAAGTGTGCTGTCCCCGTGCCGATAAGATACTGGCACACAGCTATCAGTATCAAGTTACGGCACAATGTCCACATCTCGTCCTCCAGAACTGAGCACCTAGAACCTTCCAATGCTCTCACCGAATCAGAAGAAAGCGACGGTCAGTCGGCGGTGGTGCGTGGGCAACGTTTGGACGCTGGATATAAAAATGCACATCTCCTGCACAGTTTGTGGTCCGCGTTAATTAACCAAAACTCACCCGCCCGAAAGATGTTCCGCGCACCCAAGCTCCTGCCAAAGCAACTGCAACGACCTACCTCGAATAATCGTTGCAAACCAGTCGACAGAGGTATCCACAGGCCACGGAGAGACCAGTTTGCAATCAGCCAGTGCAACCGTTCGTTCCGAAACCCGCTGCTACTCCCGCACCTGCGCCAGGAAACGGATGACAGAAAGACGCTTTAAATTAACTAGACCAGCAAAGCGATTGACGCGCTTCACACGCAATCGACGACGAAACAGAGTTCAGCTTCACAACCGTTCACCTATCGTCTCCAAACATCAACAGCAACAAAACCCGACTCGAGACATATTAGAGATGATTGGGGCTTGCGTTGTGCCCGCTTTTTCAGCAATGAGTTGATTACAATCAAAAGAGGAACGGTTGTTTGCTCTGTCCTCTAGCATAATGAAAAATAAATTATGGCTCTCCGTGAAGCAAATGCGTAGTATTACGTATTATGCTCTGTTATATACAGAGCGAATGCAAATGACTAACCAACTGTCAAAACGTGCCCAATAAGCTGTGGTAAACTGACCCGGCTCGGTGGTGCAAGCGTCGTCGGCGTCGCAGTCGTCAGCGAAGGCTCGTAAAGAACCAAACACACATTCTGCTTTGAGCAACAGGGAACCAGAAGATTATGAAGCGTTTCATATCGAGCTGCTGGTAAGCGTATGCAATGTGTATATTTTTATTTTCATCAAGCTATTAAATGTAGAGGACATCACAAAAATGCCTTCTAATGTACGACTTTTATTTGAATGCCCTGTGCAATGGCACTGTAACCTCTGTAGTGGGTTTAACCAGTAATTTCTAGCTTCAATGTATATTAAAATTACATATCTCCTGTTTTAAACCCGAAATGAGGTTCCAAAATGGCAGCACCTATTTAGTTTCTTCTATTTGGCTCTTCAATTTACAAAGGTCTCAAGGCTCCTGCCATTACTGGAACTGCATGGTTATTCCCGTGTATGGCGACATGGTACAGATGGGATTTTCCATTAGTCTCTTCGTGTATTGATACGAATGATCAAACTATCAATCCTAGCAGATAATATTCCGCGATAACATTAAGGAGCTATTTCTCAACAGTGGTATTTTTGCTAGCATTTTTTTTTATCTCCGAACATGTTTTGTCAGAGAAAGCAAAGGGCTATATTTCAGTACGTTTCTCGCTCTGCTAGAAATTTTCAAAATACGCGTACTTAGAAGCCTAAAATAACATTAATCCAGTGCAACACATGAGCAGCAACGGTCACATTACTTCCGTCGATATCTAAATCTCAAGCACATTGTTTCCGAATGTATTAGACTATAAAACCATAATTTGGAGGAAGGGAGATCAACAGTTTTTTATAAAATGTTATATAATTTAGAAAATATTTTAGCTATTATCAATACCAATCAATACCAGAAAGGCTGTGTCTGGCTCCATGAGCATCGTTTTGATATTTGAGACGAGTCCAGGATTAGTTCCAACGCTATGTTCTTATATGCATTTAGGGTTACCAAGTTGAATCTACAGTTGCATTACAATTAAATTTCATCATAATAACAAGTTTAAGGAATAGCAAAATTTGGATTTAAATATTGCCTAAATGGAACAGTACAAAGCCGTGCAAATCGCGCTAAACGCTGAGTCCTAACGAGACATCAAATTAAAATGCTATTAATTGATTACATTAACAAATCTGTTCTATATATTTCTTTTGTTTGTTTCAATGTTAATTAGTAGGTTAAAAATAAAAAAAAGTACAGTGTGAAGAATAGCTTTAGAACAGTCTATCTGCAAGAAGTACTTAGGAGTTGACATACTTTCCAGAGTTTGCGTAAAATCTAGAATTTTATTGTACAGGGCTACTCATCGAGCTAAATCAGCTAGTTGGTAACGATAAGCTTGTTATCAACGATGTTGAGATAGTTGGAAACGAAAGTCATCCACTCACCAGCAAAACTTGCGGCACTGATGTGGCAAATCTTTCAGAAGTTGATAGAGTAACAGCATTTCTTCCATAATTTCTTCATCAGATTTGCAAGCCGTATATTTTTACCAGCATAGATCGTTGCTAACCACAATGAGCTTATTTAAAATTTCGGATAAGCTTACTAGGCTTGTTAGAATGACAATGATCAACACCACATGTCAGGTGGTGGAGTATGGAAAACATTCAGAAGAGAGATGTACTTTTATTTCTTTTCTTCAACTTTAAACTAAAGAGGGCCATCCAAGACATGAAGATGGAATCTTCGATGACCATCTTCTAAAAGTCAATCCAGATGCTGGCATACGATGATGACATATACATCATTGGAGGTTTTCCTATGTTGGTTGGAGATTATCTAAGGATCCAGAAGGCAGTGCAAAACCTCTAGTTGGCTTATATCGAAGACAACACCAAAATGATGGTGGCATCACCAACATTTAAGCAGGGGTAAAGTCACTCAAAAATCTCTCCTATCGCGAGTAAAAAGTCAGCACCGATAACAACATCGATGGTGAGGTACACACTAGGGTGTTAGTCATCAATCGGTCATTCAATATGAGCAAACATCTCCACTCCAAACATCCGTCGTGCAAATATGGGTCCACTGAAAATAATGGCCTCGACTGCAACAACTCATAATCGCGGAAGACTATTAGGAGAGGATAAATTTTCCATTGCGTTTGACAGATGATAACATAACTCATGGACATTGTGTTAGTAGCATTTTATGCGTAATGACAGTTCAGTTTTAAAACAATTTTTTATTCTGGCAGCTTCCGACAGCTTTTACTATCTCACCGCACACCAAAGAACCGATACAGCAGTTCTCACAGCAAAACAAATTATCACTCACGGGAGAAATACGATTGCAAAACAAAAAAAAACGAAAAACCCCATCATCCAGGTGCTGACGAACTGCGATAACCAAAAAGGAAAACAACGATACACACATAAAAGGTAAATAATAATAAAAATAACCATTCAGCTTTGACAGAATAAGACAAACACAAAACAACAACAACAAAACCCCCCGAAACACGAAAGACACTCCTGGCAGAAACTATCGGATTGGGGCGGACCGGGCACATAAATCAATATTAACGATACACCTTAACCCGTTCGCCGAGGTCCCGTGTTTCGGTCTTGGGGCTGCTTCGGACCCGGTGGTGACGGTGTTGCTTTACGTGAAAATTTATATGAGAACGGGCAGCCTGTCCCTAATTAGTATGTTAATTGTCAATTTATTTCTAACATGAAAATTGATTACCAACCACGAGCCCCCTGTAAAATGGCGTCTGCAGAAGCAACGTAACGCTCCCCGATTAGGGACCGAATCGCCGGGTAGCGGTCGGTACAAGTTGCGCACGATGCAAAACATTGTAATAACTAAAATAATCAGCCACCTTCATTGTCCTTCACTTGTTTGGTGCAAGTTTTGCTTGACCATTTTGTTCTCGCGTTGCTTTTGAGGTCGATGAGCCTACCAGGATCGATTGTCCGTTTGTGGTCCGGATAGCGACGAGCCTGTGACATTTGCTGTAACGGCAATCATACACACTCGCTGGGAAGTTTGCCAATGATGTATGGTGTCGATGCACGGTGAGATCGTTTGCATACTTTTTTCGGTAGTAGTGGTATTATCCGTGTTGGTCCTTGGTGGCTGTATCAGTGACAAGTAAAGTTTACGTAATTACGGGAAATGAAGGAATGGATAGTTTTAAACGAGGTCCCTACTTTATTGTGTGTCATAAACGATACAAAATGTAAATTACATGCTTACCTCGTCTAACAAGTTACGGAAACAGTTGTGATCCTCTCATCTCGTTCTATACAGTAATTAGATCTTGTAGAGTTCTTGTGGTGATGTAATAAAACAAACACATTTAACTATATGTTTATCACATCTGACAGTTTGATACAATTGTATGTCAGTTTGATACAATATTTTGTAGGTCATAAGATGATGTTGATACAAAGTTTACAAAGTTCAGACAATTTATTTATGTCATAAAATTCCAAGCAAACCAAATAAATCTTCGGAATCAATTTCAACAACATCTATACTTACTTACTTATCAGGTGCTACGACCGCTTCGCGTTCTTGGCCTGCAGCAGCAATCCTCAATACTGCTCACGGTCTACCGCCGTCGTCTTCCAAACCAACCTTTTTGCCTTTCTGTCGGACGTATCAACGCCATCACTCCTTCTGAATATGGACCTACCACACCTCCTCTGTCGATGTGGACGGTCTAAAAGGACTTTACGGGCTGGGTAGTCCGGTGCCATTCTCATGACATGAACAAGCCACCGGAACTTGGGGAACCTCAACAACAACAACATCTATAAGTGGTACATATATATTGTGCTTAGTCATTGAAGTCATTGTATCAAGTCATTGCCAGCCGCACGCACGATTTCATTAGGCACCTCGACCCGTCCAGCATCGTCCAGCTTTCCTATCATAGATACCCATGTCCACTGAAGTCCAACGGGTTAACATATGGATACGCTGCAGGCCACTTAGATGAGTTGATGAAACAATTCTCCTTATCCCAATCAATCAAAGTCTTGTGGGCCGAAGCTGAATCCTGTTGAATGTTAAAACTTTTTTTCCCCAAAAAGCATTTTAGCACAAAAGGTTCAAATGGTAATACAAGTAGTACCTCTCTAACAACTCCCTAAACCATCACAGTTGACGTATTCTGATATCGCTCTTTTATCGGCTTGTTCTTCTCGAAGATCCATAAGCACGATCATTTTGCTTGCTCAAAGGTGCCTCCAGAGACAACTATTCGTCCGAAAAATAATGTTTCGTCCATCGTGCGTCTTCAGCAGCAACCGAGACCCTACTTCTCAATCGGAAATATTTTTTACGAGTTGATCCGTGAATATTCTGCTTATTAAAAGCTATTTGTAAATAATAAACAAGTCAATCTGTCTAAATATACTAATGTGTTTGACTCCAGTGACAGAAAACACAATACATCAACTCTCGATAACATGTGTGATTTCTATGTTGCCACCCTGTAAATTTACAGGGTTACTGAATCATATGCGATCCTGCTCAGAAATAAAGTTCAGAAATTTTCTAAAGAAATCAAAGTTCAACCAAATAGAACCTAAATAGAACGAGTCCTCTTACAGGGATTTTTCGCCTTTGATGATGTTTAAAACCTCCTTTTCTTACGCCTCTTCTGAGCCAAAGCTACTCGCCCATTATCTCGCCAAAAGTTGTTTCCTTTTCTTCCTCAAATAAGAAAATCACCAAATCAATCTACGAAAGCAAAGCAAAAGAAAAACAGCAAAGGTCGTCCCTAAGCGCAACAGCCTTTCTTTTTTTCCCTTAGGGAAGTTCCTGGTCCCGGGCAGATCAAAACTCGGTTGCTTAAGTACACAAATCGTTCGCGAAAATCAAACATCGTCCTTCACACGCCCTGGGTTGTTGGGCACGGCGAACGGAGCAGCGAAACGGAACACCGGATAAAATAATAGCACAGTTACCGTAACAGTAATAGAAACAATAAAGTATTAATGGCAAAACCGCGATCCCGGGCTGCGCATCACCCGGCACTCCGTGTGCAAACAACAGTGCTGCAACAGCAGCTACAGTCTCCGGGGCCGTATGTGTGTGAGGTGCGCAGGTGACTTATGCGAGGGGTGCGTACGGGTGGAAACGGTTTGGGGGGGGTGAACCCTTTTCGCGTCTCGCGCACTTCGGAGGCCGAGCCTACCTGTCCGTTCCCGAAGGGCGCGTCTGGGTCTTCACGAAAATGGAAAAATTGATAGGACCACCCCTTTAATGAAGCCCTAATTATAGTGTGCGTCCAGAGCATGTGGCACCCACGTTGGCACGGCGTTGAAATGCAAACCCGAGCCTTCCAGGGCTTGTGTTTTTTTGTTTCTGTTTTCGCATCTCCGTTTTTTTGTTTTTGGTTCAGGCCTTCCGATTTCTTTGGTGTGCTGGAAGCTTGTTAGACGTTTGTTTTCTTACTTCTTCTTGCTCCTTTCCAATGAGCCGAGGAAGGGCGTGCCGCCATTCAACACCTTCCACCTTGCGCCTTGTTACCACCCAGCAAGATGCTGTGGACCATTGCGAGACTAAAGGAGGCTACAAGTGCAAGTCTCGGCGAACTCTGGGCAGATTCTTCGCTGGTAACGAGGTGCCGAACAGCAGAGCATCGCATCGATGCCGATGCACTTGGGCCTAGCGCACCGCACAGGTCATGAGCAGATTTCGGGTCAATCCGCACCAACCCGGACGCCAGGGCAGCGATTAATTACGATACGACCTTACGGCGAGAGTTTATCAACCTTGAAGGCATTCTTTTTTTTTGTGCGCAGTGCAGGATCCATACGATCTGCTCGGTTTTAGGTGGCAATGTGCTCATAAATCTTCCAACACGGCAGCTCTACCGTGGCCGCCGATGGCGCAGATGGCGCGTGATTTGCCACGGAGGAACACTGGAGGACCTCCCGAAAACCTACTACAGCTCCCGCCCCCTTCATGCACCAGAATGACCAACCACAACGTTCTCGCGCAGGCTATAGTTTAGGCGATGTTGCACCGATGCATGATTTATATGGGTACGAGCAAAAATTGGGATCATGGATCCTGGTCACGGCACCGACGACGATCTCCATTCTGAGGCTCTTCTCTGTGTGTGCTTTTTGGTGGGTATGTGATGTTCTTTTTTCCTGCTTGAGGTAGGTGAGCTTGGAAGTGCATCTCTCGCAGCTCATGATTATCATCTCCTACCGTCCGTTCCCTGCTTCTCCTCGCGAAAGCAATGCCACCGAGCGCTGATAATGAGTGAAGGCGCTGAAAAGCAAATCTCGCGCGGCATTTTTCCACCCATGTTAAAGAAAGAAAAAAACAAAGTTTTCCACCGTACCACTGTACGGCCAGGTAGTGCTGCAGACCTGGCGCACATCCGCAAGGACCACCGGGCGTGCAGGGCCGAAAAGAATTACGAGCTCGCTCGAACTTCACATCCCTTTTTCCATCCCATCGATGACAGCGCCTGCAAATCGTTGAACGTTTTTTTTTTGCGTCCGACTTTCGCAGGAATTGCGCGAGAGACGGGCGGAGAGAGGGAGCGAAATTTAATTTCGATATTTATTGCCTCATCGGACGTGGAAGGGTCCGATAAGATCGAAGCTGGACCGCCTAGCCAGCGAAACGTAGTGCGGCGTTGTTGCTCCGGTTCGCACATGAATATTTATGCTTCTTTGCGCGAGAGTGTAGCGTGAACCGTACCTACCAGCAATTGGGGACCTGGGGATGCAGCCACGACCCATGATGAATGGCGTTCCATTCCAGCTATTAGGAGAAAGAAGAAAAAAAAAACCACAGACTCCGTCCGTTCCCGATCACTTATCACTTTTCTCCGGCGAGCGTTGGATTATGCAACTAGAATCCGATATTTCTGGGAATTCTGAGGTTCCCTAAATAAGTAATACTCGGCAAACAGCCCTGCACCCTTGGCCGTCTCTAGTTGTGTTTGAACAACACTAGATGGTACCACTCGCCTAAAGCTGCTGTGCGTTACCATGTCAACGCACCTTGTTTGTTCGATTTTTTGTGTCATTTTTAGCGTGTGTAAAATCGGGGAATCGCTTTCACGAGCAGTGTAACATCAAGCATAGTTCGAGGTGGTCACATATTCCTTAGATGTTTTCACCCGCAGCACGGGATGGGCGGCAAGGGCAAGAAAAAGAAGGGTGCTAAAGATACGTCCGGTGGAGGCAGTGCGGGTGGTAGCGGAGGTGCTGCCGGAGGGTCCAGCACACCGGCAAAGGATAAGCCGGAAGCGGAGGAGGGCGACGAGGAGGATGGTGAGGCGAAACCGAAAAAGGGCAAGGGCAAGAAGGGCAAGGGCAAAGGTGGCAAGTCGTCCAAGTTCCAGGGGGACATCTTTAACGAGGCGGCTATGGAGAATGCGTACTACATCTGTCACAACATCCAGGATGTGCTGAAGTCGCGTGGATTCGCCTGGCCGGAGGGCCAAAAGAAGAAAAAGAAGGGCAAAAAGTGAAGAAGTTGGTTATGGACGGGACTTGAGCTAAAAACGCATATGACTGTGCATAGCTGTGTCCAAATAAAAGTTAAGGCTGTCAGTGAACTATTGTGCCATTATGTTTACACCTGTTTCTAGGCAACGAGCTGCATGTACGATACTGCATTAGCCATTAATAATAGATGTAAACAAGACGGCAGCATGCATTGACAAAAGAGTTTATAATCAACGAATAAAGTCAATCAATACACACTAAACTCTCTAAAACATTTTTAGGCGGGTTTTCTTCCTGAGTTTTCTTACTCACTCGATCTCTCTCTCTCCCTCTCTAGTGCTTGTCAGTGCATGTAGTTCATACTGGTGTCTGTCACTTTGAAGTCGCTTCCAATCCGCGTACCTCATCCATCGTGTCGTATGTCATCAATCAGCTTCTGCAATCCCGCGGAATGTCTTCAGCTAAAGCCGCCCGCAGTGCATACCCGTATCAATCAAATCCCTGGAGTGTTCCCGGAGTGTCCGATTCGATTGTGTATGCGGCTCCAACCGAACGGATCCACCGTTACGGGAGATCCAAAGAGAACGCCTGGCACTTGTGGTCAAAGTCCTCTTATGATCAGCTGGAAGTCGAGATGAGGAATCGTGTTTTTTCGTCGAAAAGGAGACAACGGTGCTTCAAGACGTTAACCCAATACCTTCAGAAATCCCAGATCACCGAGCATTCCTTCGTGTAATGGGGGCCCCAAGAATTTTGGGGCACGGTAAACACTCGGCAACCAGTAGTACCGCGAGAGGCCACGAGAATCGGACGAGGTCACGTTCGAGCTGCGGAGTGAAGGCACACCGTCGGGTTTTTGATTGACTGACTCAGCGCTCCGGATACGATAAAGGTCTAAAACAAACACATCACCCCGGGATCCACCGATCGTGGTCTTTATTCGGGTCGAACGGGCAGCGTGCAGCGCAGGAACCGGACGCCTCGACGATGATCGTACCGTCCTGCAAGATTACTGCTCGTGCACCACCAAAATGAGGCAAAAATGGGTATTTAAATTCAAGCCTTCCGATATCTGGACAAGGTGGGCCTTCCGTACCTCTGGCACTTTCGCAGAAAGCCTTACACACTTTAGGACACGACAGGGCACGATATAGCCACCCCCGTCCTGAGAGCAGAATCAGCTACGCCGCGCTGCTCAGCATGCAAATTGATGATTAGTAAAATAACAAGGGAAAGAAAAAACCAACAAACGGGAACACAAAACGAGAAACAGTAGGTGGTAGCTAAATGGAACCTGAGATATTGCGAACGCTGCCAGCGCATTCACGATCGGTGATCGAATTTCTGTGCGAGATTTTAATCTTGCACGATTGTCCAATACACTCAATCAGGTTCATCTTTCCGATACGCACTAGTGTCACATACACCAGACACAGCAGAGCTGTCAAGATCGAAGAATGCTACCGAACCTTCATTTCCCAGGTAATTTGTTTTGTTTCTGTTTCTGAAACAGCGGATTTAAGGGTTGTTTGTTTTTATCGTCATACAGGGACAGGCTTCGAATGGCATCAAATGGTAGTCTGTGATAGATGTTTAATGGACACGCATCCATCCATCCCCGGTACACGAGGATCGAAACTAACTGACTTGATTTCGAAGTGATACGATCATCAATCATTGCCAGCCAGCGCAGCGGTGAGCTCCGAATGCTGCTTCGTGCGGAAGGGAAAGACAGAGGGATGGGGAGAGATAGAAAGAGAGAGAGAGAGAGAAAGAGTAAGAGAAACATATATTCCAGAAAAAAAGACATGAGCCAACGCAAACAAGAATCTCATCGCAAACTTGACGCAAATCGAGCTGACGTGGGCGTCATATTAGGCTCTCATAACCATCTCGTTCTATCTCAATGACCCAAAGATTTGCTACATTACGGAGAATTCAGATGGTGGAGTCTTTTTTTTGCTTATAGTTTTAACAGATGCAAAAAGAAAGAGAGAGAGAGAGAGAGAGAGAGAGAGAGAGAGAGATGAGTTTTGATGCTACCGGGAAGTGCACAACACACAACAACACAACACCGGTTCAATACAAGTGGCCAGATTGGAATGTCGACTATCATTAGTTTTGCGACCGGTTACCGATTGTGGATAATAAATAGCGATACTAAGCGTGATGGTACACCCGTGACCAACTGTGTACACAGTAGACACAGACGATGTCACATCGCAAACGGACTGGACATCAAGTAATGAAATTTAATTATAGTTAGAGCAATTGCACTGAAGATCAAACGGTGTAGAACGACGGTACTTAGCAGCGTAATGGCGTAGTGAGTTTGTTTGTCCTGTAGTGAACTCGTAAATAAGAAGAACGCTTGATTAGTATCTTGCATCAAACGCTCTGCCCTACATTTTATGTTAAATTACGTTAAACTTCAACGAAAGGGTAATCCGGACGTAAAACCAGAATATTAATACTTCTACGATCTTTAGTGACAACTGTCGGAAGACAAGTAATGGACGCAGTGAGTTTGCATTTTGTAACTTGTGCTTACACATACATCTTTCATTCCAATTACTGAAGTATCCAAAAACGATCAGAGTCTGTAGTTCAAAGTCTGACAACTCTCTCTCCGCACTTCGAATATCTCACTGTTCCAGAATTTTAACTTCGCATCGATATACTGATCTTAAATTTCTACTCTTAACGCTACAGTACATAATATCTGATAACGCAACAAACACACACACTCATCCTTTACGTGCACGCTCTTTTGAATCTAATCGATCTTCACCGATATTGCGTACTCCGTGAAACCTTAAATAGGTGACAACGGTAACAACCCGCCTACGTCTCGCACTCGCGTTACCGGCAAAGAAAACCCCAGGGCCGGCGTGATGCGCACGGTCGGTGAAGAAGCAAAAACCCGGAATGGTACCGCAGCGCCTCCATGCGGGGATGTATAATTACACCCTAATTTTTCAATCATCTCCTCTTCATCGTCCCATAAATTATCTCCCGAAGGTGCTCTCGGGACGTCGCTTCGGGATCGAGCGTGCCAGTGACTGCTCGGTGCATCGTTGTGCCACGGACGCCTATATGGAGTGCTGTTTTTTCGTCTTTTCCATTTGTTTCTCGCTCTCTGGGTTCGTTTTTGCCTTCTTGCAAGAATTCTGCACGCTCGAATTGTATTCAAATTTCTTTCCGGGACACCACGGGCTAGGAGCAAAAACGTGCAATCGGGGTACACACATGTGCCAGCGCCAAGGTAAGTTCGGAAATGGGCGCTCGGCTTCGAACCGTGCCGTGGACTATATTCCAAACCTTTTCCACACGGACGACCTGACGTGCCTGGATGGAGTCTCGCTGACTTGCGAGCAGGCGCATATTTTTGTTAGTTTTGAGCTTCCCCGTTTCGCTCCTCGTCGCTGCGGTTGTTGGCGTCGCTTTTTTTTTGCCATCCAGGGATGCACTGGATGCACTGGAGGCTCCTAAAAACTTGCTATGTGTGTGAGGTGTCTTGTACGTTTCGTTTGCCTTCTCGGCCGAGAGCTGCTCCGTTCTCACAGCGTTGTGTCTGTTGGTTTTGTTGACGGTTAAGCCCGCAAGGAATGACGGCAGTTCCGGCGCTGGGCGCTGCTCCATGGCGTCTAGATGCTGCAACCCAGCAATCGCAACTCTTGCTCCCTGGATCCGTGACCCGCGTTGCCAGTGTTTGCAGTGCGTTCTGTAAGCCGTAAGGAAGAATTAACATAAAATCCACCGTCCTCCAGTGGTCCTCTCAGACTCAGGTCTCTCGTCCAGATCATCCTCCAATCAACACTAATCCACTCGTCTCCTCTGTGTACACCACCGTGTGCAAAGGAGAAGGAAGTTATGTGTTGATTTTTTTCGTTCGTTTTGGGCTCTCATGTTCATTCTTGGTGTAGTTTAGTGTGGTTGTTGTTTTTTTTATTGGTGATTATTATGCTATATTGTAATTAAAATTAAAACTGATTTTTAAGGCGGATGAATCTTGTTAAACCTGTCTTTAAGTTCCATACACGCCTCCAGGTTAGTTTTATTTTTGTTTTGTTTTTGCTGCTGTGCCTGCTGACGGTATCTTTCCTCTTCCGGATGTGCCCTGGTATCTGCCCCGAAAGGGAGAGTTCGTAGTAGAGCCACTGCGATAATGTTTGCTTGCTATTGATATACTCTCGCAACTTCAACCGATGGTTCACCGGCCACAGCAACACGTCACTTCATACGGCAGAAACAAAACACGAAATGAAAACAACAACAAAAATATCTCCCCACCAGCACAGCAGGGGAGGCAAGATCATCAGATTGAAGATTTCGAGAACCTGAAATACGATACCACCACGCGAGAGATGAGCCTGATTGTCGCCGTCTTCTACTCTTCCCGGGGTTCCGACACGAGAGCCCAGAGTATACCCGGGGCCCGGTCAAGGGTGGAAAAACGCATCGCGAACTTCGTGTGCGCCCGGACAAACCCGTGTGAGGATTTCTGATCGCTTGGGATGGGGATCCCTCTCCTTCTCCATTTCGCTTCCTTACCTGCCTGCTTTTGGTTTAGTTTGCCGTTTTTTCCCTGCCTTAACGGAACCCCACGAGATTTTTTGACAACATTCCTTCGAAAATACCACGAACCATGACGCACTGCGGACCGTTATGTTGTGAGTGCGCACAGAAGCGTCCAGGTACCAGTGAGCAAGATATGGAAAGCTTCAAGAATAGCATTTGAAAATGTTCTCGCGTGAAACAGTGCATGGCTGTGAGCCTGTAACTCATGACCTCCGTACAGTGATGACAGCTGAGCGTCCTGCAAAGCTCCACTCGTCAGCCCGTAACGTTGACAGACCAGTGCGCGCTGCTTTGTGACAGTGCTCACCCGCTCAGCGCTAAGTGTCGCTGCTGCCAGACGTGAAGAATTTTCCATTAGCCTTTTGTGAACTTGCCCTTGTTGGTGAGACACTTTTCCCTGCAGTTTCATGCGCACAGCAACATGTGTCAACGATCGGCTTCTTCACGCAATCGAACCTCACCACACCGAACGGCAAACAGGAGGACGTACCAACAAGCACACCGAGTGCAGCGTTTGCGGTGTAGTTGTGCGAAACGCGGTTCGCGTTGGTATTCCATTTATTTGCACGGCAGACGAGATTTATGGGTGGCGGCTTTGCAACAAAGCCGACGACGCGCACCCTTTAACATGCGGCTAGAGGTCGCTGCAAGTAAGTACAACTGAGACTGAGAGGAAAAGAAATGGGAGAGAGAAGGAGTATGTGTGTGTGTGTGTGTGTAGGAAAGTGAAAAAAATGGCGCAACAACAAAGCGACCAATGTATCGACTCGATCAAAATCCAAACCGAAACTTTAAATCAATATATAAAACAAACAGCGCATTTGGAGAACATGGGTTAAATGGCGAGACGGCAAAGGAACGCCGGTTCATCTATAGCCCGTACATGCCCGGTATGGTTGTCCCTTCGAGCCGTACGGATGAACATGATCGAACGGAGCATCAGGCACGCAAGGGAAAAGAAAGGATAACCCCGACAGCCGATGACTGAGTGCGAACGGAAAGGTATTGCGGCAATGTTGCCTTTGATGTGCGCGATCCTTTTTGCTCATGGAAAATCCGGTCGTCTGGTCAATGCTGGCTCAGAAGAAGGGCGCTTGAAGGAGACACTTTTTTTTGCATCCATTTAGCATTTTGTAAATTAATACGCGATTGCAAGAAGTAGAAAAAAACTTATTTCTGGTACGTGATTCAGACGTAGATAGAACACGCTTACAAGTCAATCCATATCTTGGCGTACGCTAATGACATAGAATTCAGTGGTATTCATTGCTTACGAAGGGTTAACTTAAGGTGTATATTAATGAGACAGTGTTTAAATTTATTGGACAATAAATAGTTGTACTATCAGCGGCGAAGCACTATGGAGGCTCTAAGAAGAATGGATGTTGGAGGCCCCTAACACATCACATCCCAAAGGCAGTCCCGGTGATGGATACGGTTCGAATCTCGTCCGGAACGCCTCCCCGTACGCAGGACTGACTATCTAGCTACGGGTAAAACTAAGTCACAGAAAGCTAGCAATAGCAGTCCGAGACCTCACGAGGTTGTAGTGCCAAAAAAGAAGAATATGATCCGTACCTGACAAAAGATCTCCACTCACGGTAGCAGTCGCGATGGACAAAGCTGGGACTGTATAGAAATTTTATAGTCCCAGTAATCAGATGTGCTTCTGAGACATGGAATCTTTCCAACACTGACGTAACCCTCTTAGTTGCGAGAGGAAGATGCTCAGAAGGATTTTTCGCCCCGTATGTGTGGAAGGACAATGGAGGAGTCTACGAGCTGTACGGTGAACTCACCATCGTGCAGCAAATTAGGCTCGCCAGGCTCCGGTGGGCTGGTCATGTCATGAGAATGGCACCGGACGACCCAGCCCGTAAAGTCCTTTTAGGCCGTCCACATGAACAGATAAGGCGTGGTAGGCCCAAACTGAGATGGAGTGATGGCGTTGATGCGTCCGCCAGAACGGACGCGATATTAGATTGGCAGACGACGGCGCTAGACCGTGAGCGGTATCGAGGATTGTTGCAGTAGCCCGATACCGCGCAACGGTTGTAGAGCCTAATAAGTAAGTAGGTCAATAAGTAAGTAAGTATGACCCGCACCTGTGTACTACTGATCAACTTAAATGTACCTAAGGCATAATGTATAGATACTATTTCACTATTTCACTACCTCTGCTCTAGTGATCATTTTACTTCGTATGTTCGAGCAGATAGGCAGTGCGTGAGCATCACTTCCCCGATAAATGTTGAACGTAAGAACTGGTTTCCTATTTGAAAATGCGATTATGACCACCAATATCGTCTTCCTTCGCGTTGACACAGTAGATACTCTGTAGTATATTGTAACTATCGCTTGTACTCATTTGAAGGAGCAAATAATCGTTAAAAGCAGCCGTATAAGCTGGAGCATATAGTTTCAGCCGGCTTCAGGGTGGTACACGATATGTTTTATATACCATCACTTATACATCTATACCATAACTTCACAACTTGTAAACAAGCTATATTGAGGTAATGCTGAAGGTACGTGATGAAATTCCGGCAGTACTCAAGGATGGTCCTATTGTTAAACAACGAAATACCGGGTCTCTAAGAAGGTATCCATTACAGTTAAAAGCAGAAAGTAAGCAGAGCTCTTAAAGATTCTTTCTATCAAACTAGCACTAAAATCATTCCAGTAGAATACTTCAATGAAAATTCGCGTAGGAATCACTCTATTAGCCAAACAATGGTGTATTTTGCAGAAGATCTAATAACGGAATTCCTCCCTGCGCAATGGGAGGTAGGTAGTTCTGGCAGTAGACGAAGAGGCTGTTTAATGGGTCTCTTCGTTCTTCAAGGATACTCGGAAGAAACTCTTCATCCAACCGAAATCCTCCTCGTCAAAGGCATTTAATCTTCCAAAGAATCTTATCCTCCGAAAGAGCATCTCCATTTAAGTTTCCCGTCATCTAAAGTTTTCAATTTGTCTCTAAGCTAAAATTTACGAAACTTCTCCACCTACCACGAGCTCACAGAAGTCGTAATACGCCAATAATAAGTCCTAGAATTTCTTAGACATACATTTGTTCGGTGCTACGATTTGGTGTGGTCATTTATAGTTAGGTGTTATCAGAGCTGTAAATTTACCCCTGTTTGGAAGACTATCATTTCATGGTTGATCTTATAACGTGCTTACCAAATTCTGAGGAGTCTTATACGCTCCAAAATTATAAGGTCCGCTGGTAGCCGCTCATGGATCTTTCAGTAAACCTTCTAGATCAATCTCCTTGGATGAAAACACTTACTTCATAAATCGACTTCGGTAGATAGTAGAAAATGAGTAGCTCATATTCAACAGCTCGAAGAGATCCAAGCGAATGATAATGACTCTCTCGTGGTAAAAATAATTTACTTTGACCTCTCATTATTGATAAGCATCGTACACCACAGTTACCAATATCAAGAAGAAATATTAGAACGCTTCTTCATGGTCCCTACGATATCGCTCCGTTCGTTAAAATATTTTGTGCTGAAAAAAACAAAGCAAAATGATACAGAAATCAAAATCAACAAAGCCGAGTAAAGAATCCGCAATGAGGAAAGCGGGCATAAAGAAAGCAATAAGTTATCGGTGTACTTAAGTCGCTTTAGATGAAAATGAAATGGAAAAATATTTCTGTTTGCTGTTTGTTGGTTTGCGAACCGTTCGACGCGGTGCCAACGGCGTTTCCTTTTTTTTATCTCTCTCGGTACACAACAAAAATGTTGCATTTCTGCTTTACTTTATCCAAACCGTTGTCTCACACTGGTAAGCAGAGTGCAACAACAAAAAAATAAATAAAACCGCAGAGCACGACCCACTGCTCGCCCAAAACATGATCGAAGTAATCAAATAATTCCAGCCGGGAGATTTATATTATCGCAATATTTTAATCCTTATTAAGCGATTTAAATACGTAAATATGCGCACGGATGGTGATGGCGCCGCACCGGCATCCCGCGGAATATGATCGCGCGCTAATCGAGACGAAATGAATGTTGCATTCTGCGGTACAACGGAAAAAAAAATTGAAATTGTTCTCGCCTGCACCGCGAACCCCATGCCGATCGTACAATGTCGTGGTGTGGGTTTTTTTTTTGTTCGAACATTACCGTAGCGATGATACGGAAAATGAGGCAAATGCAAATAAAACTACCACCATAAATGCATGGCGCACGCTGTACATGCCGCCCAACCAACACTGTATCCAAAGGGAGCGAGCAAGAGAGAGAGAGAGAGAGAGAGAGAGAGAGAGAGAGAGAGAGAGAAAGCGGGAGAGTGTTTGTTTTGTGCCATACTCCATCTCACGCCGCGTCCTTTAGCCACAATCAGACGGAAGGAGCTGCTTCATCCAATCCGGAACGAAACCGGCACCGGCAAGTGCGTGCGCGCGCGTGTGTGTGTGTGTGTGCGTCTGCGCGGTGGAAATTGATCATAAACATAAATCATTCACTCAAACGGCGGCAGACGGAATCGGAATCGAAAAATCGATTCTGCAGCCCTTTTGTCGGCAACCGAATAGTCGGCAGACCTGGTCGGCAGCATTATAAGGGCTCTTTTTTTTGTGCTTTTTAGTTTATTTTTGCTTTAGCTGTCCCCATTCACTACTCCCCACGTATACACACATGGGAAAACAGAGGAAAACATCGAAACAAGTGGCGTGGAAAGAAGCACATTACTTACTTGTGTCATTTTATCGAGAGAAAATTTTGTTTTCGTGTGCAACAAAGTTGCATTAAATGAAGTTTTTAATATTGCTTGTTCTTCTTGAATAAAGCGTTTAATTATTTTAAAAGAATGTAGTTTTGTTTCATCGAAAATAAATTCATTTTTTCGTCTCAATCTATGCTGACAGCTGTCAAAATTTGGAACCCTAAAATAATGCTACAAAAAACCCTTTTTAAGGGAACTTTCTTTTACGCTACACATTCCAGCGACAATCACCTTTCAGTAAATGCTAGCTCCTATTATTTGCATAATTTAGTCACGCTTCCAAGGTTTGGCGACCTTCAGCAGAAAGGACCTCCAAAGCGAACGAAACACGAAAGGTTCGCGTCCTAACGAGCTCGCTCGGTATCGCACGCAGACACATCAAGTGCAATCACTTTCACCCGCAACGTGTCAGTGCAGTGGCACGCCAGGAAGTCGTTAATAAGAAGCGTGCAAGATATGGTGAAAGCTAAACAAACAGTAGTTTTATCGTAGGGTAGAAGGATGGAGGTAACCTATGTCCTGTCTCACCATTTTTTCGAAGGCCTTTTTCATGCTAAATCTGAGCGTAGTAACTGGAGCTACAGTGACGGCCAATAGAATAAGACTAACTAATATTGATTCAATTTTATGCAAAAATGAGGTTAAAGGGCCGGAATTCAATGAATCCACTTCGTATTTTTTTTATAAAACATATCCATCTTGTCCTAACTCAATACATTGCACAAATAAAGTAAGACCAATCATTAAATTTTGTTTCTATTTAAGGCTACAAGTGGAAATTTCGATCCATCTTCTGTAAGCCAATCCAGATCCTGACATAGTTTGATGGCATGATGTCTATACCCATCGGTGTAGGATCCTTCTATATAGTAGAAACTAATCTCAAACCACAAAACCTCAGGATGGAGATACCCGAGGCGAAAAAAAAAAAGGATGGTTGCACTACCAACTCTGCTAATACTAATATACGAATTAAATTCAACTACTTAGTATCAATAAGTCATTAGTTGGCCGGCATGACCTAACTGGTCATTAAGCAAATAAGAATATAAGTACGTTTGTATACATGGAACACTTATATTATAACTTATAATTTAAAACATCTGGCCTCAGGAACACTCGCGCTTTGAGATCACCTGCTTGCACCGCTTTCCACGCATGTGATCCCTGACCGTTGATCTCCCGACCTAATCGCATACGCACACACAACGCATCGCTGACAAACACAGTCAATGGCGAACGACTACAACAATGCTATCTCAGTTAGGTTAGATCACAACATAGATGTTGGACGAAGCTGAGATTGTAGAGAACATTTATAGTCCCAGTACACACATCACATACGCTTCTGGGACATGGACACTGTCCTTTTAGCCGCATTCGAGAGGAATATGCTCATAAGGATTTTTGGCGCGAATTATATGCATTAGGTGTTCCGGTGGGCTGGTCATGTCGTGGCACCGGACGACCCAACCTGTAAAAATATGTTGGGCCTTCCACATAGATAAAATGGTAGGTCCGAACTGGGAATAAGTGATTTGCCCGTCAGATAAAATGTTAAGATGGTGCTGCTTCCTCCAAATTTTGGTATGATATTATCTAAGGTTACAGTACTAACAAAAGGTCTTATTTTATTATCCGTCACTATGTTCGTTTTGTAGGAGGAAAAATGCAAGAGAATTTTTTTAAGGAGTAAGCAAGGACAGCATTATAATGCTTCTTGTTGGTCGTTTTTCAACAAGTTTATGTATTTTTTAAGTATCAAACATACTCCCTGTTTCAAAGCAACTACTAAGCAGCGCTTTTGCAGTGCACCCCAAACCACCACAAATATCCCCATTAAGCCATGTTTGTTTACATAAACCCATTAAATGTTACACCTCTAGCAAAACAGATCCGCTCGTTTCCCACAGCAAATAGTGATTCCAGGCGCAGTTACCCTTAAAAAACACTAACTTACAAAATATAAACAAACACTCTGGCTTTCTCGCTCTCTCTCTCTTTCTGTGCAATTATTCACGGTACGTTCAATGCAATGCTGCTCCTTTGCATTAGAAGGGGCAACTTTTGGGTTGGCGTGTCATGCACAGTGTTAAAGCTCTTACGTGTGTGTGTGTGTGTGTTTTTGTCACTCTCACACTCTCCCGAAACCGTGCCCACCGTTCATAACTGTTTTGCATGAAATTGAAAATGAAATACGTCCATCGCGTGTTAAATTAAATTCACATTTAGTTATTGTAACGTTTCACCCTTCTATGTTCCCGGTTGGGGAGACGTGTGAAAGGCAGGAGTTTTAGTGTTTTGGCTTTTCTTAGTTTTTGCTGCTGCTACTGCTGCTGTTAGTCGATAATGGTAATTCTATTCTGGTTCACTTTCAACTTTGTCTCCCATGCGTTTTAAATATAGAGGTTATTGTAGGTAAATAATGGTTGTAAAGATTTGAACATTACATTTTAATGATCACAATTTTAATAATTATCAATTCTTGATCGAAACATAAGTCGATTGTGTTAAGATCTTCTCGGAAGATCTTTCCACAATTCTCAAGGATCAAGGATCTGTTGTCTATAATGTCGCACGTATGGATAGTAGGCATCTGGTAACATTTTATCGCAACTACTCGAATGGTAGTCTGCTTATGCTCCAGAGCTTACCACTTTTAAGGCAACGGAATCCTTCTGCTGCAAGTCGCACCATAGTTGCCAATCTGAATCTGGATTCTTTATCTGTTCCCGTTGCATCCAAGCACCACCGGACACCGTTGACTTAATTTATTCTCCCATCCCTGGATCCTTTTCCCTCTCCGGGGTGTCCTATGTGGCAAAAAAAACTCGCACACACAGTCCACACACACACACATATCACAACCGAACCGAACGGACCCAAAAAATGCATCCGGTCAAGAATTATGACCATGGCGATAAGATTCATCGCATCCTGCGCGACGCCGTCGAATTACTTCAAACAAACAAAGGCCAACCAGTAGTGGCAGGCACGGTGGAGAGCAAGCGAGGAATTCGGGACAGGGCAGACAAAATCCCAACAACGCTCTTCGCACACGAGGTGAAGTTTCGATTTCAACGACAACAACCTACACCACGGGTCGCGGAATTTCTAAAGGGTCGCGCCCCATCTATCCCTGCGAGGTTGTAGTACTGCGCGTTTGCCAAGATACACCTCGGCGATCCTGGTGCGGATGGTACGCCCGTAAGAAACATTGAGAGGACGGTATGTACGGCTTACGGCGATGAAGATACCGCCACATTTGAGCCCACTTTCAGGGTCCCTGGCGGGTTTCATGTTTGTTATCCTCTCTCTCTCTCTCTCTCTCTCTTCTTCTGTTTTGCCGCTTTCTGCTCGCTCGTCCATGTTTTTTTTTTTGCTGCGTGTGCATGTTATCTAATATTCATTCCTCGAACGCGGTGCCACTCGCACGGTGTCTTCCGCAAGACCGTGCGATTGGGCAGGGGAGACACGGTGCAAAGCGTTCTTTCCCGCCAACTTCGCGAGTGAAGGCAGACCTTTAGCAGTGGTCCGGGGCCGAACTGTCGCAATTCTTTTGACAGAGATAAATTATCAATTACGGATGAAAAATGTCCACAGGTGACAGGCAGGCAACGTTCGGGTCGCGGTTTTCGCCGAACAGTGCGCTGAGGGAGATTTTATGGGAGAACGCTCACTGGATCAAATATCATCGCACAGGTCGCTATTTTGGAGGGCTTTCTGGCGATTTCAATCGACGTCCGGAGGACACGGATGTCAGCCAAAACAATGGCACCGGGATAGCGGGTTTGTGAAAGACCCACCAGAAATGGAGCCCGAGAATGGGGATTGCAGTGGAGATGCTGGAAGTGGGGAAGAACATTTTATTCAAAGATTTTGATGCTGTGTTTCCTTTCCGTATCTGGGCGAATCCTGAATCCTTGAATCGACCTGGCACGGTTCTCGCCCGGCTGTGTCTCTGTCTCGCGAAAGATATTTTCGAAGAAACGACTAGAAAGGAGGAAAAACGTTCTCCTGCATCTCGTCTTTCTCTGTGCATAAAAAAACGAAAACACACACACACACACACACACACGTATACAACACTGTATCCTTTTTTGCTCTCCCTCTTTCGGGGCACCACACCGTCCTGTCCGTTACCGTAAAGGATTGAGTTACGGTCTAAATGAGAACATAAAGTGCCATAACAAGCGATAACATGCAAACAATAAAACTCTACAAAAGCACCCCGTCGCGTTGTTGTGTGCGAGACCGCGGAGACTGGTCTCTCCTACTCACCTTGTCCCTTGGCTCGCTACAGGGAAACGGTAAGGTAAACAGCTTCACCCTGGATAGGTATAATGCAAGCAGCCCAGTAGTCAAGCTGCGATGTATGAACAGCGCGCCCAGTCCGAAAACGGTACCGCCCCGGTACTTTACGACCCACAACGCGACAAGATGCGCATTGTCGGTATGAATTTGTTTTGACAGGTTATCAGGGAAGAAAGGGAAGTGCTGCAGGACAACACAACAGGCAAACGATGATTCCCGTGTCGAAGTTGCACGATTGCATCATGTGCCGATTTTGCGCTCGAAGTTGGTATGGGGTGGGTGAACTACTCCACGACACTCAATCTATGATACGACTCGAATATCTCAGGGATCTCCTCGAGGACTGTTCAACAAAATGCACAAGTCCCGAGCAAACAATGTCAACAGCGATTTTATTCGTGATGATTGTCTAATTATGCACCGCTGGCAGAGATTGGCCGAGGGTGGGAACCCTCACCAATTGGTAACTGGATCTTGCCCATGCTTGTGCACCTACACACACATACGCTCTGTCACTTGCTTTGTCTGTATTATTGCATTGCTCTTGTTTTTCTATTTCATCTGCTTCACATTATCGACCAACGGTTGGTGACAAATTGAACAATCGAGTGGGATAGATTTGAGGCAGCCGTGTTCTTATCGTACCATCTTGAATCCCTGTTACCGGTCTCGTTATCTGTCAATCTGGGCTAACCACGTTGACGAGATGCTGTCAAGCAGACTTCATACAACGTGCGCGATAGTAACCAACAAAAAAAAAACAACTGACAGCAAAACTATGACATTAATGACACACTGTTGACGTACCAGTATCGTCCATCTCGACACACTTACACCATCCGTTAATCTCCTCCGGATGCGCACACCCGCCGTCGGTGTTTATGGGTTACTATGGGTAACGCGTGTGCGAATTCGCTGCCGCTTGAAGAAATTGGATCCGGATGTTTCTTCCCGTACACTCGGGGTGTAGAGTTCACCCTAAACATGACAAACTTCCGAACGTGCGGGAGGTTCCGTACCGGTTCTGCTTGATCTAAATTTGATTATGTTGAATTAGATGCCGTTGGGTGGAGTGCATTAAAGAAATGAAAATAATTGTACCGTATCTTTTTTACTGTTGGTCGCGTGAGGGTTGCTACGCTGGATATGGATGTAGATAGCATCTCGTAACACGTATGACTAGAGAGATCTTTACGTCTGGTAGAGTGTATTGAATTATATCCATATTTACTGTGTACAACTTCACAATAGATAGTTGGTTTTTCCTAAATTGAAGCAGGCCTTAAATAACGAATCGTCTTCTGTATATCTTGATTCCACAAAAGTTCGTTATTTCAAAAAGCTTTAATCTTCATAAACAAACTCATCAGAATCTAGTTTGTGTAACATAGCGAATTCACTCGATCTGACACTACAAACTGCTTAAAATCAATAATAGAAACCCACACAAGAAAAAACATGCCTCTGATACCTCATCTATTTCGCCACAATAGATGGAATCTGTTTTCAATACCATAAAAAGGAAAATATCCATTAGATTGTAAGTACATCTCATCACACCATCCTACTAGACAACCAGAAAGAGCAGAAGGGTCACAACAAATTTCCTCCCTCACCCACTCTCAATGCAGTTTGCCACCCATGAGATGGAAAATTGTTTCACCCGGTAGCGGCGACACCATATTCCGAGCCGTTCCGGGCGTTGCGTGGTGAAGAGTAATTTGGCTATGATTTATGGTCACTTGATGCTTGAAGTGCCACAGCGCCTACCCCGGTTAGGTTCGGTTTTGGGAGAAAAATGGTACCGGCAGGTTTTCCGACGGACGATTTTTCTCACCCCGGCACTAGAAGCGGGACAACGTGGCAGTGCGTGTCCAATCTGCGTTAGTGAAGGACGGTGGGTGATTTCTACGTTGATGCGGTCGGGATCTTATCCAAGCGGCAAGAATTCGCAGCTGGTACGATTCCCCATCGGGGATGCGTACATATTATGCTGAATTGTGCTGGGATGGATTGAACTTTCACATCTGCGAAGAAGATAAAACTTCCATCCCGAAGTTGTTGGATCATCAAAATTAATGTACTAATAATGCGGGTGCCTAGAGTGCGCATCAAGAGTTTTTTTTTTCTTAATATCATCACGCTTGATAGCAGGACTCTTTACTCATCTCTCAATAGTTGTGTTCTGCTGCTTATTCTATCGTTGATAAATCTGAACTACACCTGTCACATACACATCCTCCGTTCTGGGTTACTGTTTTGCTGAGGTTCAAAATAGAAACATCAAATCCACAAGTGTGCTTGGCTAAGGCATTATTCTTGAACAACCTCCAGACCCTCCGGGAACTTTCATCGCCAGACCAAACCTTTCGGTTTACTGGCAGTTCGTACCAAACCACAGGTCGCTTCAATCGATGCGTGAGTTGCTCTGGAAGACCCAACGGCCAACGCATCATTCCTTCCCTGATCCAAACTGACTACAGAAGCCCCAGCAGTGCCAGAAGTCTTCACTGTAGCCCTCCGTCTCAGACTCTTGCGCGTGGAGTCGTTATTCCCGCACGACGCTGATCGTTATCGTCACAGTACGGCTCCAGTTTCCCGACCCCGAAACCCAAACCCAGCCCCGTTACCATGGGCCTCATTGTTTTACAGCCATTTGCATTAAACGATCGTAAACTACGGTATTTTATTAGATAAGTTTTCGATTTATTTGTTTGCTCATGTTACGGTTGTCGTTCGCGTCTGGAACTCGCTTTTGCTGGGCCGTGCCCCTTTCCTTACGCGCGCTCCTTACTATCGACTTCAGGCAAAGGGAGTTAGTTCGAGGCATCTGCTCCGACGGTGCATCTGGCATTTTTCCAACGGTATCAGCTACGAATGGTTTGTAGTTATACATCTATACACATTTTATTAATTGATTTTCATTAAGTCGCATCCAGCCGAGCAGGATCACAAATCAAGCGAGAACGTACTGCCTCAGACACCTTCATGTAAGGTGAGCGTTCCAGGTCTCTCGCCATCCACAGCCGTCTTCTCCGTTAACCAAACCAAAGTTGGTCTTTTGTTTTAAGCACCGAGGAAGAGACTTGCGAGGGCTGGGAATACGACAGCATCGCAGCAGCACAACAGCAGCAAACGGGTTCGGACCGGTTCCGTCCGAAAAATGTTTTCCTCCATGGTCGCTCGGTACCCCGGTTGGAGTCGAACGAAAATAGCTCCCATAATTAGCTGAGGCGCGCTTGTCACGCCTTAGGGGCCTCCGGGTCTATTGCTATGATAGTTTCCAATTAGGCTGCGGATTTCGATGAGATATCTTGAAGATATCATCGCTTGTTTTTAGTTTTTCTTTTTGGACTCTCGACATCTTCCACGAGAATCTCGACTGGACCCCAAACAGGGAGCCTCACCAGCAGTATCGACGATCTGTCAAACCCGATCCCGGCTAACGAATGGTCGTCGCCCAAACACCGTCAGCCAAATCTTGGAAACGTTCGCTCTCAGTACGGTACCGGGCAACGGTGGGAATAAGCTGTTTTGCATGTTCATTTTCGTACTACTGGGACCGTGTTCAGTATCATATGTCGCTTTCCGTATATTGGAACGGGTCCTTCCACGGACAGACTAATTGGGTAAATGTCCCTCACCTTTACGTTTCTTACTTCACTCATAAGCATACTATTATTGATCGAGTCCTGTATATCTTAAACATCGCCCGCATTTGACCAGTTTCGCGGATAAACGTTCACATCCAGCTCAGGATCCGGCGGTTTATAGGCGCACATCTTTTTACACATCCATCCCACATTCCGTCGTTCTTAGTGGGCACTGGTTTAATAGCTTAATAAATGTCCTGTTTTACTTTCTCACTTGGGACAGAACCATTTAACGAGGGTTTCATACGGACAACCAACTTCGCAGCGTTCGCATTCGGCTGGTTTGGGCCAATTTTTATGATGCACTCGATTGGATGCCCTTCGTTACCGTATTTGGTGTCGTGTTGTGCATAGTCTTCAAGTTAAGCTTTAATTACAACTTCCTCAAACCTGAGATATGCTGCAATCCTCCAGGATGATAACTGCTGCTCGGCCCGTCCTCCATAAAATGGTACAAACTAATAAAATCAACTGCAAATGTCGCAGTCCTCATTAAAACGCCTATATTCGCAAGGTGAATGTTCTACGAACGGCTTTAGAATTTAACTACTTGTGGCTCCCGTAGTTTGTCCGCATCGCATCCAGCCATCGCATCCATCCAGCCGCTTATCTCACGTACATTCCAACGTGCGTGGACATACGCTGTCCAGGTTGGAAGATTAATACTGCAGCAATATGTTTAGAACGCTGTTGTGTCCACCGTTTTTGGAGACTAGTTTTGTTTCTTCTTGTTTTCTGATAACAATCAAATATAGTTAAGTGGGCCCAACTCGGTGGCACCTATGAACTGTATTGCAAACCCAGGTTATCGACAGAGCACCACAGATGCAAAGCGGGGAGCGAATGAAAACATGAGACTGAGATAGAGCAGTAAGAGACAAATCGTAAAACCAATAGATACCTCCGGAAGAAAAGCATTGAAACAAAATAGATTGTTTGTGCTCTGTGAGCGAAAGCGATAGCGCATGATTTGCATCAACACCTCGTACGGTGGAAAGAGTCCGCAAAACCGATTAAAATTATTGAAAACCGAACAGTTCCACCAAAATGCCAGAAGGAAAGTAAGTTATAGCTGTCAGATGGAACGAGAGCTATTTGCTTGTCGCTGTAGCATTTTTTTTTTTTTTCTATGCCTATCTCTCTCGCTCTATCTCGCACACTCTACATCAGCAGATTCTGGGCATTAGAACTTTGTTTTTTGTTTTATTGGTTCTTCCTCAGGCACAGTTGGAAAGTATTTCTTTTTTGTTTGTTTTTTGCTACTACTTCGAGTCTCTTGCCGTCCTGACATTGCCTCTCACTCTCCCGCACTCCAGGACCGAACAAAAAAAAACTGTCGTACCCTTGTACGCGGGAAAGGTTCGGCAGGTTGAGGTTATGAGATGAAGATAAGGTTCGCTTGTCGTAGATTATTCTTTTCTCGATTTTTCATCTCCCGAAGCCGGCTGCTGTCGTTGCTCCTGATGCTGCTGCTGCTGCTACGGTGACTACTGCCTGCCTTTCAGGCTTCCACAATGGTCCACGGAACTTTGCTCATCTCTGTAGTAGAGTTATCTAACCTAGGTGAGGCTGGGAAGCATGTTTTTTGGCTTCCATGTGTAAGATAACAATAAGATAATGATTGAAATCAATTCCCTCCTTTCGAGAACGAGATGAGCGGTCCGCAGTGGTAGGAGCAGTGAGTCCCATAAACCGTAGCCGTAGTGTTGATAGGTTCGTTATTGTGTCCCATCGTTTATGGTTGATTTGATTCGTATCCCCCAAACTCGTTCCGCCTTTCCAGCATGTCTGTTGTGCGGCTGTGCTGTTGTCGCGTCCAGGCTGTCCGTCGTTCTCGCTTGAGGACTGTTTTCTGGATCGATTTGACTGGGCTCTTCCTATGCCCCCGTACAAAACAAATGTCGCAGCCCTCTTCGGTGGTGTACGCAAGCCATATGGATTTCATAGTCCAGTGACTCACCGGGTTGGTAACGACGGGCGACGGGTCACGGTGTTGAAAAGCAACGTGCGCAAGCAATCTTCCGCGACTCTTGGGTCTGGCGGGCCTGCTAACACACGTACTCAGCAGACCAGCGAGCTGGCGAGCTAGAGTGAGACACGGGATCGCCGGAACGCAACGAACGCAACGAAAAGAGCAAAGCGGAAAATAACGCTACCAACATAAATAAAACAGAAACCATTAGCATAATTCCATAATTTAAACTTTTCGTATTTTGTTTACCTTTTATTGTTAGCTTTGAATTGACTCTTTACGTAAATGCACACATACTCACAGACGGCTGGGAACGGGTCCATATACAATATGCTAGCAGGCCCACACACAGCCATGCGTAACGATCCGCGTACTTGTTCTACCGAGTGCCACACATTGTCGTCATTGTTGTGCACATTTTATTGCGAGCTCTACTGACATTAGTCTTCACAGCAAGCGGGCAGCAGCAAGCAGTGGATCGCCCTGCAATGTAACCTGATCCATCGAAAAGAGATCCGAAATCAATCCGATCGAAACCCCTCGGAGATTTTGGACGATAGCTGACAGCTTGTAGGTCGCGTAACTTGATGCGCACTAGAGCGCACCGAATCAGATCACCCCGATACGGGTTTGCTCTCAGCTAAGCGGCGCGTTCTCAGGATCTCGATCCAGTTGTGAAGATACTGCGCCCTCCAAAGCTGCGATGATAGTAGCGAGATGGGTGCGCTAGGCGTACGAAACTCATACCTCAAATAACTGCTAACCGTTGTAAAGTTCCATCCACGCTAACTAACCTCTGTGTCTCACAGTGAACACGCACTGCATAAGGTAGCTGTGCGATGCATCGGATCAAGCGCATCTCAGTGGCTTAAAAAAGGCATAAAAATGATTGCATTAATCCCCAATTCCAATGGTGGATAGGTGGTCGTAAGAAAAAACATACAAGCGACAGTAAAGAAGGAAAAGTTAAGCCTTAATTTAAGGCGTCGCACCTCGTACCCCGAACCGGTGGGACACACGCGGATCCGCCGATACAATGCGGTCGATGACGCTGTCGACACGGCCATTAATCAGTGGCACCGTCAGCATTCGGGGTCGGCAAATATGCCAACCGGCTCCCGGAAGCCCGGAAGAACGATACACCGGGCGCTGGGTGATGGAAGAAGCGGGGAAAGGAAAATAAAACATACGATCCGCGGTGCGCAAACGGCAAAGGAAAAGCAAATCACCGGCGCAAGATGGATACATTGCGCCGTCGGCAACACCCGACCGTCAAACGTACCGCGTCACCGGGACGGTTAATGCGCGGGAGCGCTAAGCCACTTTGACATCTTAATCCTAAGTGGTATTTAAGGTTTCAAATAAAAATCATGATACAAATGTTCTCACATCGTTGCATCGGCCCCCAGAGTACACGATTCCCGGGCACGAGTCGTGTACACTTGAGGTTTGGCTGGCGCCCAACGCTGTGAGGGTCCGCGTCTTGCGCCGGACCGCCGGTAGTGCTGCCACCTTGTCTGCGGTCTTCGTTCGGGCCCTGCTGACAGCACAGATCGGTTTTTAATGCGACCGCGAACAGTACCGCCGTTGACGGCAATTTATTTCCTATTTATTTATCACCGGAACGGAGGCACACCTATCTCGTTAGCAATGGTTGGAAAATGTGTGGTGGAAGATGTGTGGTAGAACCTGAGGGAAGGAAGCGTGCGGCGCACAGAAATTGATTCTTTATTGATGTTTTCTTTGTACGAGAAAGTATTGCGTTCCAACATTTTGAAGCATAGCGCATGTTGCACTTGAGGTCATCTGAGAGCCAACAAGAATTTACCAAGTTATTCTACATTCTCAAAACACACATGAAGTTGAAGTTTTCGAAGCTTCGTGACATTGCTACATGATTGCCGACAGTGACATAACCTGCAGACTACATTCCTGAGATGCCGTGAAAATCTCTTAAAGTTGTTTGCAGAACATCCCACATTCGAGATCTTCTATTGCTTGCTGTTTTGAGGAGAAATCCTTGATGTATACGAATGAGGATAAAGGTATTATTTTGAAGACTTTTCTCTCAAGCCAACGACGACTAGCTCTCACTACGCAAATTATCATTTCTGCTAAGTATGTGCCTATTTTTTCAAAACAGTTGTTAAGTATATCAATCTCAATGATATTATAATTCATTATAACAAGATGAATATCGCAGTTGATCTCGCTACCGAGATGATTTGTTTGAAAAAGATCTTCCCATTGAACTCCACGCGCCATTGCGCAGGTACTGCTGCTCAAGTCAAACCCGCCGCATAAACCTTACACGATGGTAACCGACATGTCTCTTTCATAAATCCTTCGAAATAGATTTTTAATTATTTCACTTAAATCTCTCATCCCTCTCATGACACACGAACAACAACAAAAAAAACTGTGCGGTGTGGCTTACCGCACGATGACGCCATTTACGTCGTAAGTTGACGTTTTTCGTCCGGACACCAAAAGGTAGCACAGAACGTGGCCGTTCTAATTCATTAGATTTCTGTCAAGGGTTTTGCTCGTTGCGGGTACGGGTTCTCTGCATCGTCGCCTTCTTGTGTAATTTGTTTCCTTCTGCTTCGTTCCTGCGTGGCATCAATTTCTCGTGTCGTCAGGGCGCCGATATCGATCGTCCATCTATCTGTTTCGCTCACGCTCTCCCACACGCACACTATGTGGCCGTTCGCCTGCTCGTGATCTCGAGATCACTTTGCTCATTCACGTCCACGCCGGACGCGCAGAGAACCTGGCTGGGACCGGCTGTCAGGGTAGGCTGTGCGTCTTGAGAAAATAAAAATAATATTTACGATGATTATAAAAAGCATTAGGGACATAAAATATTAACTTGTAGATTTTTGTTACAATTCCTTCCTCCCTCGCATCTAGGTCTCCATCCTCTTGTCCCTGCTTTTTCCCACCGCTTGCTCGAATAACTTTCCTGCCGGAACTCCCACTCCCAGCGGTGGCAGTAAACTGAAGCCCATTTGTCGGACGTGAGATCTATTCTTAGGACCCTTTGGGTTGTAAGGGCTCTTTCAAACTCTTTCTCTCTGACTCTCCAGCCAAGTGTTTGCCGTTGCGAGCTGGTACCGAAACATCCCGGTTCCCGGAATCGGTTACAAATGGATGGCAGAGCGAAGATTTATGCTTTGTTTGTTGAAATTGATGCAAACATTTGTCGCCTATTTCTCATGTCGAGCCATGGGAGAAATTGAGACGGCAGTCGGCACTACCGGTTGCCGTTCCAGCAAAGGTCTCCTCACCATCATTCCCCAACAGCTATGGCAAAAGCAAAAAAAAAAAATGTTGGAGCTATTCCATCGTGCTTTGTGCGGGCTGTCACAAGTTGGCCGGAAAATGAGATTCATCTCATGCGGTTAATTACTTCATCTCGTTTTTATTTTTTTCCTACGTCTCAGCTCATTTTCCTTTGGGTGGATGTATGAATGC
>KZ063566.1:6183-46138 GCA_002091835.1 Anopheles maculatus
GCGGCAGGTGAGCAAAGAATTTAAATTTCCTCCTGGTTTGCTTATGCCTCGGCACGATTGATTACCTGTGTTGGTAAGCAGAAGGATTTGTGGGAGGTGG
This sequence comes from Anopheles maculatus, assembly GCA_002091835.1. Lineage (NCBI taxonomy): Eukaryota > Metazoa > Arthropoda > Insecta > Diptera > Culicidae > Anopheles > Anopheles maculatus. The sequence continues at coordinate 6,284 of KZ063566.1, forward strand.
ATTTCTATGCCGATCGGTACCGAATACCGGTTGCACGTAGTGATGATAAACGCTAGATTATTAAACCCATGCTGGGGGATAACAACAAAGGCAAGATGGTATGGCAGCGTTAGGTGATTGCAAAGCAGCATAAGATTACTGGACGCTAGACAGTAATTAAACAGTTTAGCGCTTTACTTCATTTTTCACAATAAAAAAAAATGTTAAGGTAATAAACTTTTTAGTAAATATTGCAGATAGATTTTTGTGTATGCAGAAGCTATACTGTAATAATAATAATCGTCGTCCAATTTAATATGATTTTACAGATTTTAGGAACAATCTGGTCAGTATAGCGTTATGTGTAATACAACTATTTTCACTACCGATTACCATCCTTACTTTACTGTATCAATTGGGTGCGTTCACCATCCGCTAAAATGCGGTAGAAGATACCTTACGATAATAATGTTATTAACTGCAAATCGTAAAGAGAAAACCCCTGCTCGAATACCAAATCACCAAAGTTCAGTACTGAACGTGGATGCCGCCCATCTTCAAGCGTTTCGCCGATTGATTTAATGCAAAACGTACCCCGCCCACGTGTTTGGAATCATGTTACCGGACGTCTGCTGCAGAGCGCGTCAAGAGTAACGAGGCGAGGACGGAGCGGTATGATCTTACCCATTACCAAGCATCTTACGCAAAACCATTCCATTTATCGGTATTAATATCAGAGGATTTATAAATTACTCTTGTTATTAATATTATTAGTATCGCATCAATGCCATCGTCGTGTTTCTAGTCATTTTTCTACCGACTCAATACAACCGTACAAGTTAAGCGATCAACTTATACTTCATTCAGCGCGATTCCAACGCATCAGCTACACGATCGCACCTCGGCACAAATGAACGATCATGTCTATCGGCGAGAAAGACTTCGCAGAGCCCCGATGAAAAGACATCCTAAGCGATTGCTCGAGAATAAATTGAAATTAACACTTGCCATTCGCCATCCGTCCCACAATTTTCTCTGCAAAGCCAATTTTCTAGCAGGGTGTTGTCAGGCGCCATCGTTACTGGTGACATCTTGAATGCGAGCGGTGGGCCGCTTGCCCTTTTTCGCTACGACCGTGGAAACGCAGATCGGTGCACACGGCAAATGGTTTGCTACGATCCACACACGATCCTTAGTAAAGGCGTTCGATCGGTGTCTTCATCAACACTGGTCACTGGTATGGTTGCAGGTAAAGGTGCTTTGTCACTGCCCCATGGCGCGTACAGTTTGATAAGATAAGTCAAGCTTTCAGCACCCGATCGCTAGTACAGATATTCGCAGCGGAGCAATGAGCGAAGGCTAACACCAAGTTTGTAATACAATCTTGATCGCCAACCGCGCGCCGGTCGGCCGTGTTCATGCGATTCTGCGATGCTGTCGAACGTTTGGATTTGTTCGATTGCTTTACATGACACGCGGTTAGGAGATCTCTGTCAGCTAAATCTGTAAAGTGATCACCAAAGCTTACCATCAACAGGAAAGCAACATGCACGAAGCAAATCGTTTTGAGCGATACCTTAGCTAAGGTTTCAGTTCGTCGCATTCAGCAGATCATTCTATACTCATCAATTAGTAGCGTGTTGTAGGTTAATTATTTAAGAAGTTTGTGTATGCTGCATTTCACACTTTTTTCATTTTAATGTCGTTATTTTATAGTACTTCAATAAGCTAAGGATTTAGATTGTAAGGCTTGCACTTATTTGCTTGCTTTCTTGGACAATCGTTCGTACACATCGCAACGTGATTTATGATGGTTTACAAGTAGTCGTAAACTTGCACTATCCTATCTAAAACTGAAGATTGCACAGTAACCTACATCTGTCGCGGTACTCCCGTATTCCATAGCTTACCAATTCACTGCAGTAATAAAACTGTAGCGCTCTCATTAGTTGCAAGTTGCACAGGACAGAAAAAAGCGATAAAAACTTAACCCAAAGCCCACGGATCGATTGCAGAAAATACGATCATTCACAATGGGTGATGATCCCACAGTCAGCGAAAGCTACTCCACACTGATTAAACCAGCAGGAACCTGCCGTTGCTGGCCACGGTCGCCAAAGGAAGCTAATCGACACTGGCACATTTTCTCTAATCCTTGTCTTGGCTGATCCAAATTAGAAAAGTTGTACGATTTCTTTTCTTCCCTCCTTTTTTTGTTGGTACAAAATTTTCTAGCCAGCTCTGTTTTGCACCCCTAGTTGAACTATTCCGGAACCCGGTATGAAATGCACCCGATGGTCCACTAAATCACTTGCACTTCGTTCCGATCAAATCGTTCACTCCAGGTGCAAACGCGTCGGGTGCTTCGGTAGTAAAAGATAGTAAATATAAAAAAATACCGCCGCTGTTACAATGCGCAGCCGTTGCTGAACGCGCTGCAACCCACAAATGATGGTGACGTCTTCAGGAACGTTTGCCGTTCGGGTGGAAACGATAAATCACAGACAGAGGCCTCCTTACTCTCGTTCCTCTGATACTACGCCGGTTTGCGAATCGATGCAGTGGCCTACCAGACTGACTCATCGCGTACAGATCGTGGCTGGAATCTGCGCGCTCGTCCTCAATCCACTTTAGGGGTGCGCAAGTTTTCGCAGCGTTGGAAGCCTTGGGAACAATCGGTAAAATTGAAAGAAGAAATAAATTATACGCTTTCAATTGGAACCATACGTCCGATGCGCGGTAACGGTTGGCAGTGGAGTGAAAATATCTAAACGTTTTCTTCATTGCAATTATATTAGCGGACACAGGTTGGGTGCACTGTAGCAGAGCCTGCATTGTACCATTGCTTAATCATACAGTAATGGATACATTTCATACAAATCATACAAAAATCATACAAAATGGATACATTTTTCCGAACCATTTAAACATCCTGAGTAACATTTTAATGATTAAAAGACTCAGTTGCGTTAAACGTAAATAAATTTTGTCCAATCAAGAATTAAATATTCCTTAGTGCGAAAATCTCTACCCCGGCGCTCGTACGCCTCTGGGCTGTGGGAATTGGAAAATGAAAGACATTCCTGCAAAGAAGCGACTTTCACTGCTGGGTTCCGTCACGAGATCCTTTAGATATTTACGGCACAATAGTTTCTGCGCCTTATGATCAATGCTAGAAATCGGGCTTCGATATTGTATTGAACGGGACGGTAGCTTTTGTGATGAACAAAATTAATAACCATTTTATGGCTTCATTTACTAACCTCCCAAACAGGCGAGGGATCATATGCGAACGTTCGGACTGCGGACAGAAGCTTCGATGGCACACTTTCAAGCAGCCACCACCTATCGCAGCACCATCCTTCCCTATTCACGGTCGATCCCACAGTAACAGCAGCGGTCATTGTTACATGCATACAACTTATTAGATCCCAAACCGATCCCGCTACTATTCCGAATCAATCACAACGAAGCTGCCCATAATCGCACACGGCGGGAAGTTGGCGACCGCTACAGTTGCAGTCGCCCGCTTGCCAGAGCATCAAAGCAAACAAAAACCTGTGGCTGCATACTGTTGTTCATGGCTGGCGTCGTCCAAGTGATGTTTTCGGTGAGTGGATTTCCCGCGTGGTTCCACGGACCAACTAACGGGAAGATGTACAACCAACGTTTTTTTTTTTTACTTTCCCCTGGTTTCGTAGGCGGAGACGCAGATCGTGACGACCGGAATCACATATTCTCTGCCCGGTACGTCCGCGTACCTTCCACGATTCGGAAGGGTTCAATCATTCGCGAAGCTGCACATCGCGTACGGTTTGCGATGACCATTTGGTGCGTTAACTAATGGTGAACGCATGCGTCGATGAGCATCGTACTGTATCAGAAAGGTAAGGCGCTTTCTTATTTTCCCGCCATGCAAAATGCAATTAATTGTATGTTGCTTTTTTTTTACAACACTTCCAAACGCGATCGATGCGCAAGAATGCGATCCCACTCGGGCACGTACAGAGGAAGAAGGGACGCAGGAGTATTCTTAATTTCCGATCATTCTTCAAATTGACCTGCATGTTCGGTTAACCAATCGATCGCTCATTGAAAGTGTGCGTGACCTGTGACCACCTGCGACTGTAAACGGCCAGCAAAGTGTGTGCGATGCCCGATGAGGAACAAAAATCTTGCAGCTCATTTACCGAGCGCCCTGCGCAGAACTCCGCGCCAGCAATCCATAGAGCTCGGGTACGCTTCGGCAACTAAGTGCACCGTTCTCCATTAGCGTACGAGTACGGGTTCGTTCGTGCAGAAGGTGCACTGATGCCGATGCAGATTATTGTATAACAAATAATAATTAAATTAATTAGTTATTAAATTATACCCTTCGCGTGCCTCCACTAGGGCGTACGCAGGATGGCGATTTAGCGCGTCTGAAGCAAGTAAGCAAGGCGCATCGTTTGTTGCACTCGAGCAGCAGCATCATGCTTGCTTTCCCTGCAACTAAACAGCCACACAACCCACAGTGACTTACCAGCTCACTAAACCGATGTAGTGGAAACCGCGCACCGGTCGACGTCAACCAACGGTCGATCGATCGTAACAGCACCCGTGAACACATAGACCATAAAAACGTTCCACACCTCCACCACCCCCGAGTGGGTGGACACGTGGAAAAGAAATGAGTTTTTCATTCGTTATTAATTTAGTGGCAGATCTTGGGACGCGTACACGTGCAATGTTACAAGACGCATCAAGCCGCGCGCGGGAGAGGATTAGGTTAAGCGTACCATCATTACGAAGGAACTACAGCAACAGCTGAAGCTTTAAACGTATACGCAAGAAGTGTAGCATCATCGTCGTAATCGTCATCGGTCTTCAATAGACTGATGCGAGTGGTGCAATGCTTGGTAGCAATATAATCAGTTGTACCGGTAAGCCAGCCAGTCAGTCAGTTAGTCAGTCAGTCAGTCAGTCAGTAAGTTAGCCAACCAGCCCAGTTAAGGTTCTGCGTGGGGCTCGTCCCCTAATTGGATTAATAATAGAGCCCTCGGGGCGTAGGCCGATGCGCCTGCCCAGTGTTCTAATTATTTTAAATTTTCAATTGTTTGACTCTTTTTCCGCTACCATTGCTCTACCGTGCAGCTTTAGCTGATTGTGCCTTGGGAGTCGTGTAAACTTCCCGCCGTGTGCGATTATGGGCAGCTTCGTTGTGATTGATTCGGAATAGTAGCGGGATCGGTTTGGGATCTAATAAGTTGTATGCATGTAACAATGACCGCTGCTGTTACTGTGGGATCGACCGTGAATAGGGAAGGATGGTGCTGCGATAGGTGGTGGCTGCTTGAAAGTGTGCCATCGAAGCTTCTGTCCGCAGTCCGAACGTTCGCATATGATCCCTCGCCTGTTTGGGAGGTTAGTAAATGAAGCCATAAAATGGTTATTAATTTTGTTCATCACAAAAGCTACCGTCCCGTTCAATACAATATCGAAGCCCGATTTCTAGCATTGATCATAAGGCGCAGAAACTATTGTGCCGTAAATATCTAAAGGATCTCGTGACGGAACCCAGCAGTGAAAGTCGCTTCTTTGCAGGAATGTCTTTCATTTTCCAATTCCCACAGCCCAGAGGCGTACGAGCGCCGGGGTAGAGATTTTCGCACTAAGGAATATTTAATTCTTGATTGGACAAAATTTATTTACGTTTAACGCAACTGAGTCTTTTAATCATTAAAATGTTACTCAGGATGTTTAAATGGTTCGGAAAAATGTATCCATTTTGTATGATTTTTGTATGATTTGTATGAAATGTATCCATTACTGTATGATTAAGCAATGGTACAATGCAGGCTCTGCTACAGTGCACCCAACCTGTGTCCGCTAATATAATTGCAATGAAGAAAACGTTTAGATATTTTCACTCCACTGCCAACCGTTACCGCGCATCGGACGTATGGTTCCAATTGAAAGCGTATAATTTATTTCTTCTTTCAATTTTACCGATTGTTCCCAAGGCTTCCAACGCTGCGAAAACTTGCGCACCCCTAAAGTGGATTGAGGACGAGCGCGCAGATTCCAGCCACGATCTGTACGCGATGAGTCAGTCTGGTAGGCCACTGCATCGATTCGCAAACCGGCGTAGTATCAGAGGAACGAGAGTAAGGAGGCCTCTGTCTGTGATTTATCGTTTCCACCCGAACGGCAAACGTTCCTGAAGACGTCACCATCATTTGTGGGTTGCAGCGCGTTCAGCAACGGCTGCGCATTGTAACAGCGGCGGTATTTTTTTATATTTACTATCTTTTACTACCGAAGCACCCGACGCGTTTGCACCTGGAGTGAACGATTTGATCGGAACGAAGTGCAAGTGATTTAGTGGACCATCGGGTGCATTTCATACCGGGTTCCGGAATAGTTCAACTAGGGGTGCAAAACAGAGCTGGCTAGAAAATTTTGTACCAACAAAAAAAGGAGGGAAGAAAAGAAATCGTACAACTTTTCTAATTTGGATCAGCCAAGACAAGGATTAGAGAAAATGTGCCAGTGTCGATTAGCTTCCTTTGGCGACCGTGGCCAGCAACGGCAGGTTCCTGCTGGTTTAATCAGTGTGGAGTAGCTTTCGCTGACTGTGGGATCATCACCCATTGTGAATGATCGTATTTTCTGCAATCGATCCGTGGGCTTTGGGTTAAGTTTTTATCGCTTTTTTCTGTCCTGTGCAACTTGCAACTAATGAGAGCGCTACAGTTTTATTACTGCAGTGAATTGGTAAGCTATGGAATACGGGAGTACCGCGACAGATGTAGGTTACTGTGCAATCTTCAGTTTTAGATAGGATAGTGCAAGTTTACGACTACTTGTAAACCATCATAAATCACGTTGCGATGTGTACGAACGATTATCCAAGAAAGCAAGCAAATAAGTGCAAGCCTTACAATCTAAAACCTTAGCTTACTGAAGTACTATAAAATAACGACATTAAAATGAAAGAAGTGTGAAATGCAGCGTACACAAACTTCTTAAATAATTAACCTACAACACGCTACTAATTGATGAGTATAGAATGATCTGCTGAATGCGACGAACTGAAACCTTAGCTAAGGTATCGCTCAAAACGATTTGCTTCGTGCATGTTGCTTTCCTGTTGAGGGTAAGCTTTGGTGATCACTTTACAGATTTAGCTGACAGAGATCTCCTAACCGCGTGTCATGTAAAGCAATCGAACAAATCCAAACGTTCGACAGCATCGCAGAATCGCATGAACATGGCCGACCGGCGCGCGGTTGGCGATCAAGATTGTATTACAAACTTGGTGTTAGCCTTCGCTCATTGCTCCGCTGCAAATATCTGTACTTGCGATCGGGTGCTGAAAGCTTGACTTATCTTATCAAACTGTACGCGCCATGGGGCAGTGACAAAGCACCTTTACCTGCAACTATACAGTGACCAGTGTTGATGAAGACACCGATCGAACGCCTTTACTAAGGCGTTCGAAAGGTATCGAGTGTGGATCGTAGCAAACCATTTGCCGTGTGCACCGATCTGCGTTTCCACGGTCGTAGCGAAAAAGGGCAAGCGGCCCACCGCTCGCATTCAAGATGTCACCAGTAACGATGGCGCCTGACAACACCCTGCTAGAAAATTGGCTTTGCAGAGAAAATTGTGGGACGGATGGCGAATGGCAAGTGTTAATTTCAATTTATTCTCGAGCAATCGCTTAGGATGTCTTTTCATCGGGGCTCTGCGAAGTCTTTCTCGCCGATAGACATGATCGTTCATTTGTGCCGAGGTGCGATCGTGTAGCTGATGCGTTGGAATCGCGCTGAATGAAGTATAAGTTGATCGCTTAACTTGTACGGTTGTATTGAGTCGGTAGAAAAATGACTAGAAACACGACGATGGCATTGATGCGATACTAATAATATTAATAACAAGAGTAATTTATAAATCCTCTGATATTAATACCGATAAATGGAATGGTTTTGCGTAAGATGCTTGGTAATGGGTAAGATCATACCGCTCCGTCCTCGCCTCGTTACTCTTGACGCGCTCTGCAGCAGACGTCCGGTAACATGATTCCAAACACGTGGGCGGGGTACGTTTTGCATTAAATCAATCGGCGAAACGCTTGAAGATGGGCGGCATCAACGTTAAGTACTGAACTTTGGTGATTTGGTATTCGAGCAGGGTTTTTCCCTTTTTATGATTTGCAGTTAATAACATTATTATCGTAAGGTATCTTCTACCGCATTTTAGCGGATGGTGAACGCACCAAATTGATACAGTAAGGATAGTAATCGGTAGTGAAAATAGTTTTATTACACATAACGCTATACTGACCAGATTGTTCCTAAAATCTGTAAAATCATATTAAATTGGACGACGATTATTATTATTACAGTATAGCTTCTGCATACACAAAAATCTATCTGCAATATTTACTAAAAAGTTTATTACCTTAACATTTTTTTTTATTGTGAAAAATGAAGTAAAGCGCTAAACTGTTTAATTACTGTCTAGCGTCCAGTAATCTTATGCTGCTTTGCAATCACCTAACGCTGCCATACCATCTTGCCTTTGTTGTTATCCCCCAGCATGGGTTTAATAATCTAGCGTTTATCATCACTACGTGCAACCGGTATTCGGTACCGATCGGCATAGAAATCCACCTCCCACAAATCCTTCTGCTTACCAACACAGGTAATCAATCGTGCCGAGGCATAAGCAAACCAGGAGGAAATTTAAATTCTTTGCTCACCTGCCGCTGGGAAAAAGGAACGTTTATGCGAGACAGGAAGCGGTGCAGCTTAAATCCCATAATTCTTCCGATAAATCGTTTCTTATCATAAATGCCGCACATTTCATCTCACTTTACACCCGTACGCCGCCGCGTGTGCGCGCATGCGTTTGTGTGTTTAAGGGTGTTGCAAATGCCCCATTGCTCATGGGCACCAGGCGCGCACTCTGGCCAGCACGTACGTGGCTACCAACTTGAGTAACCTGTTACCGGCACCGGATTTCCACGACGGACGAAACCAGCAGAGGCAGAGGGAGAGAGAGAGAGGGGACAAAGCACCGCCAGAGGGAATATAAAGCATTCTTAATTTCATCTTCCGGGGGGAGAAGCGATGATCTCATGCAAACGAAGGCAGAAAGTGTGTTCACATCGGTACTGGGTCCAGAGCAGCAGAAATCTAGCTGTGCTGCTCCAGCTGCGAGTTTTATTAGGTTATCAATGAGAGCATATGCGAAGGGGTGGGCCAGTCTTGTGCGATCGGTAGCCCGAAGGTTTTGCGCTGCTTCGTTTGAATTGCTGTGGCGTAAAAGTGTATCCAAGAAATTTTGCAAACATCAAGCGATCTCAGTTGCGCCATAAAGCAGACTGCTACATATTCCCAGAGATCCTCATGAAGAAAAAGTAGAGGAAGTTGTTTTAAGGTACACTTTTGTGCAGAATTATATTTTCCTTTCTACTGCTGCAACACCCATGGATAAGGATCGGGCGCCCGGTACCCGTTGTAGTTATTTGTTTTTCCAAGCGCGCATGGGCCGGCTATTTTCCGACTTGCCGAGATTTTTTTTTTATTGCCCTTTACCATCGGCTATCAACTTTCGCTATTCGGAAGGGCCGCCCACAATGAGTTTGGGTGCGAAGCGGTCGTAGAACATTCCTTTTTCCGGATCCGACCGGCCAGGATGGACAAACGAGCGAAAATAAAACTCCAACGGTACAAGCGGTAATTAATCTTCCTCAAATCATCCCACCGGTTTCAGCGGCCAGTCACGATTGCAGCGGAATTGTAAGAAATGCGAACCGTAACATGTCGCTACAAGATGCGCTGAATCAAGGTTGATAAGCTGGTGGGAGTAGTGCAGTTGCTCCATCTTCATCTATTCTTTTAACTACCACCGTACGAAAGTGTGCCAACATTTGCATAATCTTATCGTAAACTTAATGCGTAAACACTTTGCTTTTCCATAGACGTGGTAACTATGGGCGACTTTTGAAGCGAACAACTTGTACCTAAAACCTTTGATTTTCATACCTTGTTTCTCCTAGAGTATGCACATTATATTTGGGAGAAAACAATCGTTTAAAAGCAAACTGAGCTGTCAAGCAGCTACTATCAAAGTGCAATCGAACGTTGCCTGAATGTTGCGACGCTTCAAGCGCAGAGATGTACCGAGATTCATACACAACCCTCAACGATACCCATCACTTAGGCGTCAAGATAACTTTCCTTCCTTTGCGTTCCATTAATCCCGTTTCAATTTATCACTCCCTCTGCCACGGACAACGCTGATTAGCATGTGTTGATGACATGCAAACATTCGTGAAATAGGAGCAGCAACTACCGTTCGGAGATTTTTAAGCATCCCGCAGAAATTGTTACTCGTGCAATGAATGGCACTCCGAACTCGGCCAGTGCGGCCAGATGGTGGCATGAAACATTGTAACTATCCGAACCGCCACCACTCTAATGGACACGTGCGAGCTCCACACAGATAGAGCCTACTCCGGGACAACGAATGCCACTAGCCGATGCAGCATTTATGCCAATGTTTGTTTATTTACACTTTTAATTTTCGGTTCGCAATGTTTTCACTGCCAATTACTTTCATAGCGCATGAACCAGAAGAAAGAGAGCGAGAGAGAGAGAGAGAGTGGAAGAGAGAGAGAGAGAGAAACTGATGCAATTTGCAAGAATTTTCCTACACTGTCATTCACATTAGCCGCGAACATGGCAACCAAGGCGCACGATCATTCCCTATTACCGGGTGCAGCCGCGTGTTCCTTTTACTGCGTTCGAGAGAATGGTCATGGGGCAGAAATTAGAGCACAAACTTCACCGCTACAGCAGCCGAACCGACTGCAACTGCTGGAGATCATCTGCAGCAGCAGAATTAGGCTAGTTGCAGCCCTTTGTGGCGGACTAGTGCGAGGGTGGGGCGAGCTCGATCTAGAGCAACGAGCAATAATAAAATACAAATAAGCACCGAATAAGGTAAACAAATTAAGTTTGCATATTTTGCACCTTGTTAGAGCGAGCCTATCGGACAGAAGAAGAAGAAGAGCAGAAAAAACAACACTATTATGTACATTCCATCGGCTCGGTACCGAGTCGGCCGAGAAGCGTGTGGTGTGAAGTTTATGGATCACCGATTTTCCACAACTATTTCACCGCTACGGTGCATTAGGTGTAGTTCTGTTTCTCTCGTTCGCATCCAACCATCCGACAGCAGCAAAAGCTACAGCAAGCTAGTACATTAAAATGGCCGTCGATCAGCGCAGCGGGAGCGTACGTGAGAGAGCGCGCGAAAAATTCATCTTGATTGCATAATGATTGCGGGCTAATAGTAGATCAACACCCTTCGATGGGCAGACACGGTCGGAGGAAAACGCAAACCAAACATCAAAATTTAGAATCGGCTCCTAGACTAGTCTAGAGGCAACGGATAGAGCATTCAGCCGTCGTGACCGCGTTCCTGCGAGGCAGCTATCGGGAAAGCTAGCCACCGACATTCATCGATCCCACACGTGTGCGTTTTGCTAATCTCGCTGACTTTGACCTACATCGTGTGCTATCAATTGCGATCGTGCGTAAATCGGGTAAGGTAGCAGGATCGGAATAAAAGTGTGTTTCTGTGCTTAGAATCATTGCTGCTGCTGCTGCTCTGAACGCGAGGCATTTACAGGAATTATGCTGAATGCTGTGCAAGCTGTTTGTACGTCACAGGTAAAACGGTTCGCTTGATACACGGAACGTTATTTTAACTGTAATGCTATCTTACGAAGAGTTCCATTACAAGTAGAATGAAAGGCAATTTAATCAAAGCGTGTGAACACATAAATTGAAACTAGTTAAAAATTATAGCAAAACTCTATAAGTATAAGCAAAAGCAATAGTGCTCCAATAAAATACAATCATGATGGGTCTTATTTTTTCACCCGATATACTAATCGTGCTTTTGTTTCTTCTTTGTGCTTAATTGCTTATAATTACTGCCTGCTTCACGTTGACCTGACCGCTAGCCTTGATCGTTGGGTAATAGCTGTTAATTTCATAATAAATATGACGATAAAAAGTGTAGCAGCAGCTACTGTACGGCGATGATTGCTTCATTAATCATCATTTAACGTCGCGTCACAACGTCACACAACAATCACAACAATGGGTGCCTGCCTACCCGGTAACCATATCATTCGGCCGATCATGATTGTGGGTTTCTGGTCTATTCTTGCGCACAAATCACCATCATCGTTCGCTGCAACCGAAGCAGCAGCAGGTCCGCTTTGCGATACAAGCGGGCACAACGGTCAACAATGGTCCGAACCGTCCGGATGACGAATGTATGCGCATTAACAACGCACGCGTTTGCCGATGTTCGAATGTAAGTCACTTGCCTTCATCAGATCGGGTGAAACCTCGCCCTTGCACTTGGCCTTCGGGTTCGGGAAGTTCGCCGTTGTGCTGCAACCTGCAACCTACATTACCGCTAACCGCACAACCATGGCTACCGTTGGCGGTGGTTTGGTGCATAAAATTTGACATTCAATTTACCTCGAGTGATTATGTTTCCCTCCCCCCCCTCTCCCACTCTTCACCCAACCCAGCTGTAGGCCACGTCCGGAAGCGCACATTGATGGCTATTATTACCGGTAATAATATGCCTATTTTTGACACCGCATGTGCACCTCGGCCTACGCATCCCGCCCGATACCACACACAAACGGATGCGAGACGGATGCGTTGTTTTATTTGTGTGCGTGTGTGTGTGTGCACTCTTGATGCAGCCAGTTTCGCCAGGCCCGTTCGATCAACGCCGCCCAACAACGACAACGGCGATGGCCTAACTTCGGCTAGCGGATGCTGTTAAAGGTGTGAGACGACACGATGACGACGCCCGGGACGACGTCGTGTGGTATGCCGGGACGACGCACGGGATAGGCAAAATAATACACCGGTATCGTGGAGGAGGCGTGCATCGATGTATCGTTCGCCCGGCCGGTGCTGGTGTTGCAGATGCCATTCCAATGCTGCATATTGGCGGTAATTTATACCGTAGATAAATGAAAATAAATGGCAATCAGCAGCCAACACTCGCACTCGCGTCGTATACACCGATGCACTGGATCGGCTCCGTAAGAAAGGAAGACGTTGGCCCATCATTCCTCGCGAGAAACGTGGATAGGGGTGCAGGGTTGGTAGGTTTGATGCTTCCGATAAAACGGCAGCACGGAGTTTATAAAGCGTGTATTACGGCAAATGTGTGCCTGCCAGCCTAGTGGGCCCAGATAATGGCAATGATAAACGGTGTTTAAACTGTGCCCCTTGGAATACAGCCACACACACACACACGCAGGTAACAAAATAGAAGGAAACAGGAGGTACATCAGGAGGACTGAATCGCGCACACATCACGTGCAAACGTTGCCAGCAAACCATTTCCGTGAGTATTTGCACGGTCAAGTGCATCATCTCCCCCTTTTCGTGCCAATGTGAGAGTACCGTTCGGTGCCGAATGCATCATGCGCAATGGTGCGGTTTCGAGCAAATCGGACCCACCATGGTTGGAGTTTGCGACGAGTGTTGAGTTGAAGTTGAAAACTAAATTATGGTTCAGCGATTGCACCGAGGGTGGCAAATCAGTGCGCACTGTGGTGGGCGGTATTAGACGGCAACCTGTTGCACTGCTCACAACATCACCGAACAGATCGAGATGTGAAAGTTTGGCAAGAAACGGTTTTACTTCGAGGACTCAAATTAGCGAAATGATACAGGTTCCATTATCGATAAATTGAGACAAAAGGCATTACATATTTCTGATCGGCTTTGCTTAATCTTTGTTTTGATATATTTATGAACTGATAGTTCTGGTACGTGATCGTCCTACAAAATGGTGAATATCGACAGTATTTAGTAGGTCATGTCTAAGATATGTGACTCCAACACACAAAAACAACAGTATAAATTTCGAGTTCGATCACCAACAAATCACAATTGAATAAATTCCTCAACAGCCGTACTTACTTCACCACAAGAACATGAATCGTACATTTTATGAGCGAAATTTGCATACTTTACGTGTAATCAAGTGAAGATTATGGTATTTTAAGAACACCAGCAACGTGATTTCCTCGAATAGTTTTATACTGCTATCTTCGATCGGAACAAGCATATCGCCATTGCCTGGCTGCTGATCTAGTTCTTGCATCGTGTAAAATATATCTGTCACACTGTACCGGCATCCCAGGATACACCATCGGCACTCGCAATACCAATCGACAGACGCGGGTGTCGTTGGTCAGTGTGATCGTAAAATAAAAATTCTTCGCGCTCAAAGAGACCGACCATTGAACGATCGGTTGAAATAGACACAACCGAAGGGAAGCTGAAGACAGAAATGTTCCAAACATTCTACGGGTGCGGTGTGAACGACGAAAATTTATTACACCTGACATAATGTATATGCCGATGGCAAAAGTCGTATTCCACCCGCAGCCACGATCATGTTCGTGTCACTAGATAAGCACGAAGAGTGCCCACTGCCCATGCTTGTTATGGTGAGTCGAACAGGACTGCATTCGATTTGCATAGCAATGCAGACGGAAAACAAATGGTAATGGATTGTGTGAGGGATTTTCGGAAGCTTTGGGTGGCCTTTGAAATTGCTGTTGGTTTAGCTAATGATGAAGGGATTAAGACTTTGATTTAAAAAACAACCAAACAAAATGCTGATTGGACTCGTATTTTAGAAAATTAGACTACTTTCTAATGGGAATATCTCACAGCCTAGGATTTAGGTATTCGATCGGAAAGCTAGTATATGGAAAGAATGGGAACATGCATTGTTTGTTAATAATAAGTGTTTGGTAGAGAACCATATCTTGTCATATACAGCATTTTTAGACAACATTCAAAGGTGAACTTTTAGCAATCTGTTTGCATCAAAATGATCCTAACTTCTACACACGCAACTACTAATCAGCAGGTGACAATTTCACTTTGCCAGCTACTCAATAATTGACCTAATCCAACCCACTCACTTATGCCAGGTTCGTTTAGAAAATTAACAACCTCCTTCAGGTACATCTAACACCTATCTGTGACGTACCTAGGACGTTCATTAAAGAATGCTTTAAAACGATCAGAAAGTGAATTATCTACACGGCATCAATTTTCCCCGATTTGTCGTTCGGGTGTTCCGCTCAAAGACGCCGTTCCACATCCGAACGCCGGGACGCGGGTTCGTCACTTACGAAAGATTTCAACAGCGTCTGAAAAGCAATTTATGCCTTGCGCGCTAGTGTCACTCGCTTCGGCAAGCTTAGCGCACATGGATTGAAATAATTTCGCCTAATTACGCTGGACAAGTGGAGTCCCTGCGAGACGCCTTTGTTCGCCTGATCGGTTTGACGTTAAAAAAAAAGGGAAAGCCTTTGTCGGTATCGTCGCGAAAAGTAGGGCCTAACGAGGACCGACCGGACCACCGCACGTGTACACAAATCACACGGAGCGCTTGTGATTACATCGTTTGCATGTGTGTGGTGTGCTTCCGAGTGGCAGAGTGGAAACTGTTTGCACCATTAATCAAATGCTACCCAGCACCCAATCAACGGTGGTGGTCAACACTTAAAAGACGCTTCGTGCAACATCTGTGGGAACACTCATTTGTAGCTAGTTTGGTTTAGCTTGGGCGAACGGATGGGCCACGAGTGAGCGCAACAGTTGCTACCAGTGGAGCTTTTGAACCATATCCGCTAAACTCGGGAAGCGAGAAAGCTCTCGTGAGCCCATCAAAAACGTGGTACCCGCCGATGGACTGCGAATGACACACGCAGCCAGGCACGTGATGGTGAGGGTATGTTTGAAGTGCAGTTTGCGCACACGGCTGAAGCTGTCCATCGGTGGTACCTCGTTGGCACGTTAGTACCATTTTCCTGTACTTCCTGTTTTTTTCTTTCCAGCCCCTTTCCAGCTTCGTACAATGTTGAAAAATGAGAGGTTTTTCCTGGCTGCAATTAAGATCAAACAGAAACACACCAGAAACAGGACGCGGTTACCTTCGATCGGAACTCGATTCCACGGGCACAAAGTATTACGCACCCGGGGCCAAAAAGCTTCCAATACTCGTCCACCGGGAGGGGAGGAAAAATCCTTCCGCGTATGCAGTTGAAGGGCCGAACCCGCATCGACTGTGTTATTAACACTTTAATAAATTTGTTGATTGATGCGCTTTGCGCTTGCACTCCAGTTACTCGGTTACTAAACACAACCGCCCAGCTGCTACGAATGGGAGCGAAAGTTAACTGTAACGAACGCCAAAAACTGGGCCACCGGCGTGCCATCCCAGAGAGGGGATGAGCGATCCCTGAAAATATATAATTTTGTGCTCCAATCGAACATCGGTGATTGTTTGTACTAGTGCCTGGGCGCTTCATACAAACGTGGAAGATGGTCCCCCCTCATGGTGTTGCATGCCCGTTCGTTCCCTTCGCTACAAGAGTGGTTCGCTACCGGATGCTTGCCGGGATGAATGGCGTTTCGCTGCGAACCGAACACACAACAACGGCAGCAGACGATAAAACTTAAAATAAAGCGCAACCAGACACCGCTAAGTTTTTGGCTGAATGAATTTAGTTATTAAAAAGGGTGTGCATTTGGTTCGAGAAAGCTCTCGTGAGCCCATCAAAAACGTGGTACCCGCCGATGGACTGCGAATGACACACGCAGCCAGGCACGTGATGGTGAGGGTATGTTTGAAGTGCAGTTTGCGCACACGGCTGAAGCTGTCCATCGGTGGTACCTCGTTGGCACGTTAGTACCATTTTCCTGTACTTCCTGTTTTTTTCTTTCCAGCCCCTTTCCAGCTTCGTACAATGTTGAAAAATGAGAGGTTTTTCCTGGCTGCAATTAAGATCAAACAGAAACACACCAGAAACAGGACGCGGTTACCTTCGATCGGAACTCGATTCCACGGGCACAAAGTATTACGCACCCGGGGCCAAAAAGCTTCCAATACTCGTCCACCGGGAGGGGAGGAAAAATCCTTCCGCGTATGCAGTTGAAGGGCCGAACCCGCATCGACTGTGTTATTAACACTTTAATAAATTTGTTGATTGATGCGCTTTGCGCTTGCACTCCAGTTACTCGGTTACTAAACACAACCGCCCAGCTGCTACGAATGGGAGCGAAAGTTAACTGTAACGAACGCCAAAAACTGGGCCACCGGCGTGCCATCCCATGCCAGAGAGGGGATGAGCGATCCCTGAAAATATATAATTTTGTGCTCCAATCGAACATCGGTGATTGTTTGTACTAGTGCCTGGGCGCTTCATACAAACGTGGAAGATGGTCCCCCCTCATGGTGTTGCATGCCCGGTCGTTCCCTTTGCTACAAGAGTGGTTCGCTACCGGATGCTTGCCGGGATGAATGGCGTTTCGCTGCGCACCGAACACACAACAACGGCAGCAGACGATAAAACTTAAAATAAAGCGCAACCAGACACCGCTAAGTTTTTGGCTGAATGAATTTAGTTATTAAAAAGGGTGTGCATTTGGTTCGGCTTTGTGTGTTAATACGCTGGGCGGTTACTGACGGTTTTTCTTCATTGATGCAAAGGGATGAATGAAAATCGGAACAAAGAAGGAAATCGGGCAAACGTTAGTTTTTTTCTTCTCTACATGCCTGTGGGATAAGCACGCTCGCTCAGCGTTGCTCATGAATGTGGTCTGTTTGGATGAAGGTAGGAAGAAAAACTGCCTCTTAGATACGCTGAAATTCACTGCTTCAGCCGATGTGGATGTCGACGAAATTCATTCCGTTTTTATTACTTTACATTTCAATCGGCTAATTGCGTAAAGCTCATAATATACACCTGCTCATCTAATACGCAACAAAAACAAACATCATTATGATGCGCTGATATTCACACTCCTCTAGCTCTTAGCTGTTGACCTTGCCGCCATACGCACATGCATCTCCACTAACACACCAACGTCGCATCATAAAGAAAAGGTCACACTCTAATAAAACCACCGATGGTTGCCTGCGATGGTTGGGGTAAAGCAACCTATTTGTTTTGCTCTACTTTGGCACGGCACGCGTTTCCGTCCCTTTACAATGACTTGACAATCGAGACCAGCAGAAACAGTAGAGTAAGCGGAAGAAAAAAAGAAGGTTTGAGCCATGAGTGATTGGATTAAAAACAACAGCATCATCACGATCATCATTCAGCTACAAATCGAGTTACAGCTATGCAGCCGCGAACTATCTTCATTTATCAAACGGCGAATTCCTGCCGACTGTGTGCGCATGCTCGAGAGTTTTAGTTTTTCTTTCGCTTTCCACGCTGTAACTGACATCCAAGAGGTACGGGATGTCGTCGACAAGTTGTAAAACAATAGGCAAGCAAGAGAGTCAAGTGGTGCCGTGGTTAGGGAATAGGAATGTGCGCGAATGTAAAAAAAAACAACACCACAACCTCTTCGTTACCATCGCGCGTCCATTTGGCGCGGTAACGCGTTTTGTCAGCATGATACCCTTTTGATCGTTAGAAACAATAGTATACGACACCTTTTGTTTTGCTCAGCGTGTTGTTTTTATGCCGGGCGCTGTTATGTGCGTTATCTTCTTCATCCGCGTTACCGTTTCTTTTTGTTTTCCTCCCTTTAAGCATACACGACAGAATTCATACTACTGACATATTTATCCATGTCAGCGGTATGTGCCGACGCGCCCCGACCGATTCAACTCCATCCAAGAATGTGCCCAACTTTTCGCGCCCACCCTACCGGGCTGAAATGTACCGAGAACGGCGAGGGGAGCATCTTCACCGGGCAGGAAACAATCAAAATGATGCAAAAAGGAACAGCTGTGCTTACTAAACTCAACACCCCTTCGACACGATCATACCTCATCGTGACACACTGCCACGCGTGATAGTATTACGTTTTACGCACTCGAAGGTGTTATCTTTCGCACATCGGTTTTTCTCCGTAAGGGCGAAGCGTACTCACATAATCTTGCATTTTCCTCCGCACTACTTTGTTGCACGCGTAACGAGCGTCTTGCGAGCGCGTTCACATACCCACCATGCCAGCTTTGCCAGCCTCCACTAGAAATGTTAATGTTTCCTTTACCCCAACATCTTGTTTGTCTTGCTGTTTGTGCACCGCCAAGCAAATTCCAAGGGGTGGGCGATCCTGACACACTGGAACGTGATGGGGTAAAGGTGGTGTAAAACATTTGACTAGTGCGTGCCAAGTACAAAAAAAAACACGGGCTAATGCTGGGTTGCTGCACGTGGGGAAGTCACTAGAAACACAAAGATTTTGGCCCACTTCTGTAGGCCGCTTGCTCTACGTTCTGTGAAAGAGGTAAACTAGAACTAGCGCTTTCCATGGAAAATAGAGTAGCGAAATGAGACCACGAATGGTGCCAGTTAATGTTTTTTTTGTATTTTACGAAGGAGTTTGCTAGGGTATTGTAGCAGTAGACAATTAAAATATGTTTACAAAGTCTGAATATACTAATATGAATATTTACAAATCTGAATAACTTTAAATGTAATTATTGTAGCGTAGTGCGTTAGCTTTACACAGAATGCTTCTTCTTCTTTCTTGGCCTAACGACCTCTTGGTCATGCCTGCCATTTCCGGCTTACTAGACTTATTGTTACCGCATGGTTGGATAGTCAGTCCTCACTATGGGGGAACGGCCCAGATGAGACTTGAACCCCGGTCCTGAATGCATAACTAAAATAAAAGAATATAGGTTCTCAGAGGTGGCGAGTATTGAAAATGTCAAAAAGGGAAACAGAAAATGTCACTAATGTCACTAACAAGTTACAATTCTACAATAAACAATATATCTTTTTCACAATTTACAACTACAATTACATGTCATTTACAGACATGGTATTAAAATTTGAAACGATCCGTTATCGGAGGGATCGCGCTATTCACATTGCTTGAACGGAGATCACATCTCATCTAAAGACTGGCTGACCTGCTGTACAGGTATAACCAAGTCAAGGAAACAGCAATAGTAACAGGTCCAGGATTTTCTTAATAAGATTTTAAAACTTTATTTTTAATACTTAATTTAAATTTGATTTAATCACATCAAGCTTGATATCATTAGTGTGAAGTAAACATCTCAAGCGTATGTGAACGTCTGCTTCCTTCTGCTTCAGAGGTCAATTCTTAAATGTCCGATACGAACCTCTCCAACTCCATTAGTCTCTAACTGCGATGAAACTTTCTTTCCCCAAACTCTGCTCGCAAACCAAATATCCTGACCGGAGGTTAGACCAGAGACTTCACAACCCATACCATAGACCCTGAGGAAAATCGTCCGGAACGCTTCTCTCATCCATGGTAACATACCGACGCAAAAACTCGGAAATATTACGCTCAAACAGCTCCAAACACTGCTCCGAAACATCAAGTTGTTGTTATTTTTGGTATGTCTCATCCATGGTAACATACCGACGCAAAAACTCGGAAATATTACGCTCAAACAGCTCCAAACACTGCTCCGAAACATCAAGTTGTTGTTATTTTTGGTTAAATGTGAGCTCGCGCGGCACCCATTTTGCACAGAGCTTTCTCATATCCAAATAATCTTGAACGATATGTCCAACACGTTCCTTGAATATCTTTAGGGTGTCAGCTATCTCGATCAACTTCAATTACCGTTGCTTATAACAATTTTGATGGATTTTTTTATGTTTTCGTCTGTAACCACCTCTTTTGGGCGTCCACTGTGTTCACCGTGCTCAGTGCTCATTTCACCCCGTTTAAATTTAGCATACAAATTTTTTATGGTTGATTTTGGTAGAACAGTATCGGAAAACTCTTCATCAAGCCAATTTTTGGCTTCAACTGTATTTCTTCCCTTCACAAAGCAATACTTTATCATTACGCGAAATTCCTTCTTTTCCATGATTTATCGAAACACAAAACTTGCGTCACACAAAATGCTCTAGCTCACTAGGTTAATGTCCGAATGCTGTCAAATTATGACAGAACTCGTTTCAAGGTTGGCACAAACTAAAAAAAAATATGGATTTAAATTTACCAGCGCCATCTGTATGTCAGGCCAAACATTTATCAGCCGACCTGTTAGTTAAGAAGAAAAATATTACCTACCTGTTATCGCCTGACATATTCTATTTAATTAATTATACAAGAAATACGATACGAGTACAGGCAGAAATTCAATACTTTTAATGAGACTGTAGATGGAAAATTCTTCTCTTTTTTTAACGTTTAAAATAGCAAATATGGTTTTTAAATAAGCTTAAAAACACCACTGTATAAACGTCATTAGGTAGGTAGCCTAAAAAATGGTACACCGTGAAGAATGATTTATGTGCCATTAGCATTACGTTCCACGGTCGATTCCCGGGGACTCGTGTTCTACGGATTGTTCTTATCGGTTTTCGAACCACATCAGTAGCCTGCAGAACACACAATACACGATACCGTGGTTTGTCGCCACAAGGTGTGGTGGTGGTGACGTTTGGTGGGTTTGGTCCTTCATTTTTTGTTCTGGCACCGTTTACCGAACGACAGAGCTGGATACCATCGGAAGTAACCCGGTGTGGCACTATGCAACGAACATGCTATGTTTTTGTTGTTGTTCCATTTCATATTGCCTCATCTTATCATATCGGTCACATATTGTATTTGCCGCGCTGAAACGGTCCAGTCACGGATCGGGTGCATCGCCCGGATCGTTTTTGCCTCGGAAGTGCGCTGGTCGTTAGCCAAACTGTGCTGGGCTGCGGTTCTCTACCCCTGCGGCAACATGATCATTCTTGGAAAGTGCTGCTTTACAAGTCGTTATAGGTTGTACACAATCTGACATGCTACCCCATGGTTTGCGTTATGAGAAAACGTCCACTCGAGCACCGGGGGGATGGCATTAAATGTGCATGAAATAGTCACCGACCAAACGAGGGCGAACCCTAGAGCTCGCGAAAAAGGGATGTACAGCAGGGATGTACAGCTTTGTTTCCCATTTGACCGTACACTTTGTCCACATTGCTTACACGCCCTGCGGCTTGCGGAAAAAGGGAAAAGCTGTTGTCGAGCTTAATTTCCCATTTGTTTAGCGATCGTTCTAGGCTTTTCCTTTTGTGGGACCATTTCTCGCTCTCTCTTCGTCTGCCAGTTTAATGACACCAGAAGTGTACCAGTCGGCAACAATACTGGACCTCAGTTTGAGAGAACTATTTTGACACCGTGTCAGTATTGTTGGGGGTTTCTAGGTCCATTTTAATAACTCTTGATTATTGCTTCGTTTGATCTGCTAATTTCATGCAAACACTAGACAACACAGTGCGGCGCTCGTGCCTTGTTTGCAGTATTGCCGATGTGGTGTACAAGTTGGCGCGTGTCCGTGTGTATTTACCTATGAACCGTTACATTCCTAAAGAAGCATTAAAAAAAAAAACATTGCACAGCTACAGTTTCGCGACCGCGTTCCTTACCGACCCATTCACGTGATATCGGGACGTAGCACAAGCTCCATAACAAACAGTCTGACTATGTTTCTTCCCTTCTGTTGCGCGTCATGTAAAGGTATACTGATCTAATTACGGTGCTAATTAACTAGCGCTCTGCCGCCATACCCCCGTCCATCCCACCTATCCTCTTCGCTATTCGCAAACGAAGTCTCGAAGCATAACCCCATGCGCGTTCCGGGCTCCGATATCGGCTTGGTGAAAAATAATTAATTGCAATCAATGTTCTGATTTTTGCCAATTTATAATCACCCAACCTAAAATAAAAGTTATGTACCGTAAGCTTCTCCCTTCCATGTGCGGTGGAAACTCCTCGACAGCTGTAGCCATCGTGGCTCAACCATCCACAATGGGCGCTAAATGACCCGAAGACTATAAACAAATGAATGAAAATTTTAAAACACGCTCGCACATACACACACACACTTGCGCTGTGTTTGCTTTTCCCGGACAGGAAGTGTGGGTGGCTGTTCCCGCGTCCGCGGATGTTACCCAGGCCAAACGGTAGAAATATTGCTCGTCGGAAAACTACATTGCCTCGCAACACGGCACGCCGAATGAAAACCGAGAGTTCGAATGCCAGAAAATGCCCTCCGTTTGTAAATGGGAGCAAAATGCGGCCAAATGGAGACCCAGCGGGAAATAACAGCTGCCTGTTGTTTGTTGCACCGAAGGGCACACCGAAGGCAGAAGGAGTATTATTGGGGGGGGGGGGGGGGAGGGGGATGAAGTGTAAAATTACGATCACATAAACATGGTACCATTGCATTAGGGTACTACGTTCCTCCGCGCGCTAAGGGCTGGGTATTGACCGGTGAAATCACTTCCCATTTGAATGCGAAAACCAACCGAGAGCAGGCGGCCCTGAACGGTCCGTTGTGATGTTTGCCTGCTGCACCATGCACGGTTGTGGGCTGTGGATGCAGAGCGGGGGGGAGGGGAACGGGGTGTTCGGAAGCTGCGATCGGGATGGGTAATTATTGGGCAATGGGCGCGCTCATGCCGTACGGTTCGTTAGCACGGCCCGTCGATGGACATGGGAAATCGGGACCCCTGGACGCAAAACTCCCAGAACTTCACAACCACCCTTTAAAACCGTTGCCCCTGAAGGTAAGCGCGAATTGGGTGAGCATTTCCGTACGTGTGCTCCGGTTGGGAAGAGCCTTTTCCGCGTTTTGATTAACTTCGGATTAATTGGAACCGGGTGATGTATGTGTGTGTGAGTGTTTGGGACTGTACGCGAGTGAGCTTACCACCAGCGCCTGCCGGTGCCTGGCGTTGCTGCTTAGGAACCATTTATCAGCCAGCAAATGGGCCTAATCGTCGCGATGATCATCGCTAGCTGCACACTCTAACGAAGGTGTGCAACACGTTTCCGTTTTTTTTTTTGCTATTGGCCGCACCGTTGTTTTTCCTACCTGCTGGTTTCATCGTACGCCAATAACACCCGAGCCTACAGTCGGGTGCCATGCAAACAAGCAGAACAACAGGCAGAACGAGACCAATGGGCAAACGAATTAATGAATGTTGGATTGGCCCGAGTGTCGAAGGGGCCCCCGGGACGATAACCAGGCATCCGAGAGCAGTGCTCCGGCAATAAGGCTTGTTTGATTTGCATGAAAGTGCCATTCCGCAAACTGGTGGATTGTTACCGGACGGTGGTTGTAAAAGAGGCTCCGGCGAGAAGCGTTCCGGACGATTTTCCTCAGGGTCTATGGTATGGGTTGTGAAGTCTCTGGTCTAACCTCCGGCGCGGATGTTACCCAGGCCAAACGGTAGAAATATTGCTCGTCGGAAAACTACATTGCCTCGCAACACGGCACGCCGAATGAAAACCGAGAGTTCGAATGCCAGAAAATGCCCTCCGTTTGTAAATGGGAGCAAAATGCGGCCAAATGGAGACCCAGCGGGAAATAACAGCTGCCTGTTGTTTGTTGCACCGAAGGGCACACCGAAGGCAGAAGGAGTATTATTGGGGGGGGGGGGGGGGTGTAAAATTACGATCACATAAACATGGTACCATTGCATTAGGGTACTACGTTCCTCCGCGCGCTAAGGGCTGGGTATTGACCGGTGAAATCACTTCCCATTTGAATGCGAAAACCAACCGAGAGCAGGCGGCCCTGAACGGTCCGTTGTGATGTTTGCCTGCTGCACCATGCACGGTTGTGGGCTGTGGATGCAGAGCGGGGGGGAGGGGAACGGGGTGTTCGGAAGCTGCGATCGGGATGGGTAATTATTGGGCAATGGGCGCGCTCATGCCGTACGGTTCGTTAGCACGGCCCGTCGATGGACATGGGAAATCGGGACCCCTGGATGCAAAACTCCCAGAACTTCACAACCACCCTTTAAAACCGTTGCCCCTGAAGGTAAGCGCGAATTGGGTGAGCATTTCCGTACGTGTGCTCCGGTTGGGAAGAGCCTTTTCCGCGTTTTGATTAACTTCGGATTAATTGGAACCGGGTGATGTATGTGTGTGTGAGTGTTTGGGACTGTACGCGAGTGAGCTTACCACCAGCGCCTGCCGGTGCCTGGCGTTGCTGCTTAGGAACCATTTATCAGCCAGCAAATGGGCCTAATCGTCGCGATGATCATCGCTAGCTGCACACTCTAACGAAGGTGTGCAACACGTTTCCGTTTTTTTTTTTGCTATTGGCCGCACCGTTGTTTTTCCTACCTGCTGGTTTCATCGTACGCCAATAACACCCGAGCCTACAGTCGGGTGCCATGCAAACAAGCAGAACAACAGGCAGAACGAGACCAATGGGCAAACGAATTAATGAATGTTGGATTGGCCCGAGTGTCGAAGGGGCCCCCGGGACGATAACCAGGCATCCGAGAGCAGTGCTCCGGCAATAAGGCTTGTTTGATTTGCATGAAAGTGCCATTCCGCAAACTGGTGGATTGTTACCGGACGGTGGTTGTAAAAGAGGCTCCGGCGAGAAGCGTTCCGGACGATTTTCCTCAGGGTCTATGGTATGGGTTGTGAAGTCTCTGGTCTAACCTCCGGTCAGGATATTTGGTTTGCGAGCAGAGTTTGGGGAAAGAAAGTTTCATCGCAGTTAGAGACTAATGGAGTTGGAGAGGTTCGTATCGGACATTTAAGAATTGACCTCTGAAGCAGAAGGAAGCAGACGTTCACATACGCTTGAGATGTTTACTTCACACTAATGATATCAAGCTTGATGTGATTAAATCAAATTTAAATTAAGTATTAAAAATAAAGTTTTAAAATCTTATTAAGAAAATCCTGGACCTGTTACTATTGCTGTTTCCTTGACTTGGTTATACCTGTACAGCAGGTCAGCCAGTCTTTAGATGAGATGTGATCTCCGTTCAAGCAATGTGAATAGCGCGATCCCTCCGATAACGGATCGTTTCAAATTTTAATACCATGTCTGTAAATGACATGTAATTGTAGTTGTAAATTGTGAAAAAGATATATTGTTTATTGTAGAATTGTAACTTGTTAGTGACATTAGTGACATTTTCTGTTTCCCTTTTTGACATTTTCAATACTCGCCACCTCTGAGAACCTATATTCTTTTATTTTAGTTATGCATTCAGGACCGGGGTTCAAGTCTCATCTGGGCCGTTCCCCCATAGTGAGGACTGACTATCCAACCATGCGGTAACAATAAGTCTAGTAAGCCGGAAATGGCAGGCATGACCAAGAGGTCGTTAGGCCAAGAAAGAAGAAGAAGCATTCTGTGTAAAGCTAACGCACTACGCTACAATAATTACATTTAAAGTTATTCAGATTTGTAAATATTCATATTAGTATATTCAGACTTTGTAAACATATTTTAATTGTCTACTGCTACAATACCCTAGCAAACTCCTTCGTAAAATACAAAAAAAACATTAACTGGCACCATTCGTGGTCTCATTTCGCTACTCTATTTTCCATGGAAAGCGCTAGTTCTAGTTTACCTCTTTCACAGAACGTAGAGCAAGCGGCCTACAGAAGTGGGCCAAAATCTTTGTGTTTCTAGTGACTTCCCCACGTGCAGCAACCCAGCATTAGCCCGTGTTTTTTTTTGTACTTGGCATGGAAAGCGCTAGTTCTAGTTTACCTCTTTCACAGAACGTAGAGCAAGCGGCCTACAGAAGTGGGCCAAAATCTTTGTGTTTCTAGTGACTTCCCCACGTGCAGCAACCCAGCATTAGCCCGTGTTTTTTTTTGTACTTGGCACGCACTAGTCAAATGTTTTACACCACCTTTACCCCATCACGTTCCAGTGTGTCAGGATCGCCCACCCCTTGGAATTTGCTTGGCGGTGCACAAACAGCAAGACAAACAAGATGTTGGGGTAAAGGAAACATTAACATTTCTAGTGGAGGCTGGCAAAGCTGGCATGGTGGGTATGTGAACGCGCTCGCAAGACGCTCGTTACGCGTGCAACAAAGTAGTGCGGAGGAAAATGCAAGATTATGTGAGTACGCTTCGCCCTTACGGAGAAAAACCGATGTGCGAAAGATAACACCTTCGAGTGCGTAAAACGTAATACTATCACGCGTGGCAGTGTGTCACGATGAGGTATGATCGTGTCGAAGGGGTGTTGAGTTTAGTAAGCACAGCTGTTCCTTTTTGCATCATTTTGATTGTTTCCTGCCCGGTGAAGATGCTCCCCTCGCCGTTCTCGGTACATTTCAGCCCGGTAGGGTGGGCGCGAAAAGTTGGGCACATTCTTGGATGGAGTTGAATCGGTCGGGGCGCGTCGGCACATACCGCTGACATGGATAAATATGTCAGTAGTATGAATTCTGTCGTGTATGCTTAAAGGGAGGAAAACAAAAAGAAACGGTAACGCGGATGAAGAAGATAACGCACATAACAGCGCCCGGCATAAAAACAACACGCTGAGCAAAACAAAAGGTGTCGTATACTATTGTTTCTAACGATCAAAAGGGTATCATGCTGACAAAACGCGTTACCGCGCCAAATGGACGCGCGATGGTAACGAAGAGGTTGTGGTGTTGTTTTTTTTTACATTCGCGCACATTCCTATTCCCTAACCACGGCACCACTTGACTCTCTTGCTTGCCTATTGTTTTACAACTTGTCGACGACATCCCGTACCTCTTGGATGTCAGTTACAGCGTGGAAAGCGAAAGAAAAACTAAAACTCTCGAGCATGCGCACACAGTCGGCAGGAATTCGCCGTTTGATAAATGAAGATAGTTCGCGGCTGCATAGCTGTAACTCGATTTGTAGCTGAATGATGATCGTGATGATGCTGTTGTTTTTAATCCAATCACTCATGGCTCAAACCTTCTTTTTTTTCTTCCGCTTACTCTACTGTTTCTGCTGGTCTCGATTGTCAAGTCATTGTAAAGGGACGGAAACGCGTGCCGTGCCAAAGTAGAGCAAAACAAATAGGTTGCTTTACCCCAACCATCGCAGGCAACCATCGGTGGTTTTATTAGAGTGTGACCTTTTCTTTATGATGCGACGTTGGTGTGTTAGTGGAGATGCATGTGCGTATGGCGGCAAGGTCAACAGCTAAGAGCTAGAGGAGTGTGAATATCAGCGCATCATAATGATGTTTGTTTTTGTTGCGTATGAGATGAGCAGGTGTATATTATGAGCTTTACGCAATTAGCCGATTGAAATGTAAAGTAATAAAAACGGAATGAATTTCGTCGACATCCACATCGGCTGAAGCAGTGAATTTCAGCGTATCTAAGAGGCAGTTTTTCTTCCTACCTTCATCCAAACAGACCACATTCAGCCGCCGCGTGTGCGCGCATGCGTTTGTGTGTTTAAGGGTGTTGCAAATGCCCCATTGCTCATGGGCACCAGGCGCGCACTCTGGCCAGCACGTACGTGGCTACCAACTTGAGTAACCTGTTACCGGCACCGGATTTCCACGACGGACGAAACCAGCAGAGGCAGAGGGAGAGAGAGAGAGAGAGAGAGGGGACAAAGCACCGCCAGAGGGAATATAAAGCATTCTTAATTTCATCTTCCGGGGGGAGAAGCGATGATCTCATGCAAACGAAGGCAGAAAGTGTGTTCACATCGGTACTGGGTCCAGAGCAGCAGAAATCTAGCTGTGCTGCTCCAGCTGCGAGTTTTATTAGGTTATCAATGAGAGCATATGCGAAGGGGTGGGCCAGTCTTGTGCGATCGGTAGCCCGAAGGTTTTGCGCTGCTTCGTTTGAATTGCTGTGGCGTAAAAGTGTATCCAAGAAATTTTGCAAACATCAAGCGATCTCAGTTGCGCCATAAAGCAGACTGCTACATATTCCCAGAGATCCTCATGAAGAAAAAGTAGAGGAAGTTGTTTTAAGGTACACTTTTGTGCAGAATTATATTTTCCTTTCTACTGCTGCAACACCCATGGATAAGGATCGGGCGCCCGGTACCCGTTGTAGTTCTTTGTTTTTCCAAGCGCGCATGGGCCGGCTATTTTCCGACTTGCCGAGATTTTTTTTTTATTGCCCTTTACCATCGGCTATCAACTTTCGCTATTCGGAAGGGCCGCCCACAATGAGTTTGGGTGCGAAGCGGTCGTAGAACATTCCTTTTTCCGGATCCGACCGGCCAGGATGGACAAACGAGCGAAAATAAAACTCCAACGGTACAAGCGGTAATTAATCTTCCTCAAATCATCCCACCGGTTTCAGCGGCCAGTCACGATTGCAGCGGAATTGTAAGAAATGCGAACCGTAACATGTCGCTACAAGATGCGCTGAATCAAGGTTGATAAGCTGGTGGGAGTAGTGCAGTTGCTCCATCTTCATCTATTCTTTTAACTACCACCGTACGAAAGTGTGCCAACATTTGCATAATCTTATCGTAAACTTAATGCGTAAACACTTTGCTTTTCCATAGACGTGGTAACTATGGGCGACTTTTGAAGCGAACAACTTGTACCTAAAACCTTTGATTTTCATACCTTGTTTCTCCTAGAGTATGCACATTATATTTGGGAGAAAACAATCGCTTAAAGGCAAACTGAGTTGTCAAGCAGCTACTATCAAAGTACAATCGAACGTAGCGTGAATGTTGCGACGCTTCAAGCGCAGAGATGTACCGAGATTCATACACAACCCTCAACGATACCCATCACTTAGGCGTCAAGATAACTTTCCTTCCTTTGCGTTCCATTAATCCCGTTTCAATTTATCACTCCCTCTGCCACGGACAACGCTGATTAGCATGTGTTGATGACATGCAAACATTCGTGAAATAGGAGCAGCAACTACCGTACGGATTTTTTTAAGCATCCCGCAGAAATTGTTACTCGTGCAATGAATGGCACTCCGAACTCGGCCAGTGCGGCCAGATGGTGGCATGAAACATTGTAACTATGCGAACCGCCACCACTCTAATGGACACGTGCGAGCTCCACACAGATAGAGACTGCTCCGGGACAACGAATGCCACTACTAGCCGATGCAGCATTTATGCCAATGTTTGTTTATTTACACTTTTAATTTTCGGTTCGCAATGTGTTCACTGCCAATTACTTTCATAGCGCATGCAGCAGCTTACCAGGAGAAAGAGAGCGAGAGAGAGAGAGAGAGAGAGAGAGAGAGAGAGAGAGTGGAAGAGAGAGAGAGAAACTGATGCAATTTGCAAGAATTTTCCTACACTGTCATTCACATTAGCCGCGAACATGGCAACCAAAGCGCACGATCATTCCCTATTACCGGGTGCAGCCGCGCGTTCCTTTTACTGCGTTCGAGAGAATGGTCATGGGGCAGAAATTAGAGCACAAACTTCACCGCTACAGCAGCCGAACCGACTGCAATTGCTGGAGATCATCTGCAGCAGCAGAATTAGGCTAGTTGCAGCCCTTTGTGGCGGACTAGTGCGAGGGTGGGGCGAGCTCGAACTAGAGCAACGAGCAATAATAAAATACAAATAAGCACCGAATAAGGTAAACAAATTAAGTTTGCATATTTTGCACCTTGTTAGAGCGAGTCTATCGGACAGAAGAAGAAGAAGAAGCAGAAAAACAACACTATTATTTACATTCCATCGGCTCGGTACCGAGTCGGCCGAGAAGTGTGTGGTGTGTGAAGTTTATGGATCACCGATTTTCCACAACTATTTCACCGCTACGGTGCATTAGGTGTAGTTCTGTTTCTCTCGTTCGCATCCAACCATCCGACAGCAGCAAAAGCTACAGCAAGCTAGTACATTAAAATGGCCGTCGATCAGCGCAGCGGGAGCGTACGTGAGAGAGCGCGCGAAAAATTCATCTTGATTGCATAATGATTGCGGGCTAATAGTAGATCAACACCCTTCGATGGGCAGACACGGTCGGAGGAAAACGCAAACCAAACATCAAAATTTAGAATCGGCTCCTAGACTAGTCTAGAGGCAACGGATAGAGCATTCAGCCGTCGTGACCGCGTTCCTGCGAGGCAGCTATCGGGAAAGCTAGCCACCGACATTCATCGATCCCACACGTGTGCGTTTTGCTAATCTTGCTGACTTTGACCTACATCGTGTGCTATCAATTGCGATCGTGCGTAAATCGGGTAAGGTAGTAGGATCGGAATAAAAGTGTGTTTCTGTGCTTAGAATCATTGCTGCTGCTGCTGCTCTGAACGCGAGGCATTTACAGGAATTATGCTGAATGCTGTGCAAGCTGTTTGTACGTCACAGGTAAAACGGTTCGCTTGATACACGGAACGTTATTTTAACTGTAACGCTATCTTACGAAGAGTTCCATTACAACTAGAATGAAAGGCAATGTAATGAAAACGTGTGGAATGGGAAGCTACACATAAATTGAAACTAGTTAAAAATTATAGCAAAACTCTATAAGTATAAGCAAAAGTAATGGTGCTCTAATAAAATACAATCATGATGGGTCCTTTTTTTTGGCACCCGATATACTAATCGTGCTTTTGTTTCTTCTTTGCGCTTAATTGCTTATAATTACTGCCTGCTTCACGTTGACCTGACCGCTAGCCTTGATCGTTGGGTAATAGCTGTTAATTTCATAATAAATATGACGATAAAAAGTGTAGCAGCAGCTACTGTACGGCGATGATTGCTTCATTAATCATCATTTAACGTCGCGTCACAACGTCACACAACAATCACAACAATGGGTGCCTGCCTACCCGGTAACCATATCATTCGGCCGATCATGATTGTGGGTTTCTGGTCTATTCTTGCGCACAAATCACCATCATCGTTCGCTGCAACCGAAGCAGCAGCAGGTCCGCTTTGCGATACAAGCGGGCACAACGGTCAACAATGGTCCGAACCGTCCGGATGACGAATGTATGCGCATTAACAACGCACGCGGTTGCCGATGTTCGAATGTAAGTCACTTGCCTTCATCAGATCGGGTGAAACCTCGCCCTTGCACTTGGCCTTCGGGCCTGCAACCTGCAACCTACATTACCGCTAACCGCACAACCATGGCTACCGTTGGCGGTGGTTTGGTGCATAAAATTTGACATTCAATTTACCTCGAGTGATTATGTTTCCCTCCCCCCCCTCTCCCACTCTTCACCCAACCCAGCTGTAGGCCACGTCCGGAAGCGCACATTGATGGCTATTATTACCGGTAATAATATGCCTATTTTTGACACCGCATGTGCACCTCGGCCTACGCATCCCGCCCGATACCACACACAAACGGATGCGAGACGGATGCGTTGTTTTATTTGTGTGCGTGTGTGTGTGTGCACTCTTGATGCAGCCAGTTTCGCCAGGCCCGTTCGATCAACGCCGCCCAACAACGACAACGGCGATGGCCTAACTTCGGCTAGCGGATGCTGTTAAAGGTGTGAGACGACACGATGACGACGCCCGGGACGACGTCGTGTGGTATGCCGGGACGACGCACGGGATAGGCAAAATAATACACCGGTATCGTGGAGGAGGCGTGCATCGATGTATCGTTCGCCCGGCCGGTGCTGGTGTTGCAGATGCCATTCCAATGCTGCATATTGGCGGTAATTTATACCGTAGATAAATGAAAATAAATGGCAATCAGCAGCCAACACTCGCACTCGCGTCGTATACACCGATGCACTGGATCGGCTCCGTAAGAAAGGAAGACGTTGGCCCATCATTCCTCGCGAGAAACGTGGATAGGGGTGCAGGGTTGGTAGGTTTGATGCTTCCGATAAAACGGCAGCACGGAGTTTATAAAGCGTGTATTACGGCAAATGTGTGCCTGCCAGCCTAGTGGGCCCAGATAATGGCAATGATAAACGGTGTTTAAACTGTGCCCCTTGGAATACAGCCACACACACACACACACGCAGGTAACAAAATAGAAGGAAACAGGAGGTACATCAGGAGGACTGAATCGCGCACATATCACGTGCAAACGTTGCCAGCAAACCATTTCCGTGAGTATTTGCACGGTCAAGTGCATCATCTCCCCCTTTTCGTGCCAATGTGAGAGTACCGTTCGGTGCCGAATGCATCATGCGCAATGGTGCGGTTTCGAGCAATCGGCGGACCCACCATGGCTGGAGTGTTGAGTTGAAGTTGAAAACTAAATTATGGTTCAGCGATTGCACCGAGGGTGGCAAACCAGTGCGCACTGGTGGGCGGTATTAGACGCCAACCTGTTGCACTGCTCACAACATCACCAAACAGATCGAGATGTGAAAGTTTGGCAAGAAACGGTTTTACTTCGAGGACTCAAATTAGCGCAATGATACAGGTTCCATTATCGATAAATAGAGACAAAAGGCATTAAATATTTCTGATCGGCTTTGCTTAATCTTTGTTTTGATATATTTATGAACCGATCGTTCTGGTACGTGATCGTCCTAGAAATGGTGAATATCGACGGTATTTAGTAGGTCATGTCTAAGATATGTGACTCCAACCCACAAAAACAACAGTATAAATTTCGAGTTCGATCACCAACAAATCGCAATTGAATAAATTCCTCAACAGCCGTACTTACTTCACACACAAGAACATGAAACGTACATTTTATGAGCGAAATTTGCATACTTTACGTGTAATCAAGTGAAGATTATGGTATTTTAAGAACACCAGCAACGTGATTTCGTCGAATAGTTTTATACTGCTATCTTCGATCGGAACAAGCAAATCGCCATTGCCCGGCTGCTGATCTAGTTCTTGCATCGTGTAAAATATATCTGTCACACTGTACCGGCATCCCAGGATACACCATCGGCACTCGCAATACCAATCGACAGACGCGGGTGTCGTTGGTCAGTGTGATCGTAAAATAAAAATTCTTCGCGCTCAAAGAGACCGACCATTGAACGATCGGTTGAAATAGACACAACCGAAGGGAAGCTGAAGACAGAAATGTTCCAAACATTCTACGGGTGCGGTGTGAACGAGGAAAATTTATTACACCTGACATAATGTATATGCCGATGGCAAAAGCCGTAATCCACCCGCTGCCACGATCATGTTCGTGTCACTAGATAAGCACGAAGAGTGCCCACTGCCCATGCTTGTTAGGGTGAGTCGAACAGGACTGCATTCGATTTGCATAGCAATGCAGACGGAAAACAAATGGTAATGGATTGTGTGAGGGATTTTCGGAAGCTTTGGGTGGCCTTTGAAATTGCTGTTGGTTTAGCTAATGATGAAGGGATTAAGACTTTGATTTAAAAAAAAAAACAAAATGCTGATTGGACTCGTATTTTAGAAAATTAGACTACTTTCTAATGGGAATATCTCACAGCCTAGAATTTAGGTATTCGATCGGAAAGCTAGCGTATGGAAAGAATGGAAACTTGAATTGTTTTTCAATAATAAATGTTTGGTAGAGAACCATATCTTCAAAACATCATATACAGCATTCTTAGACAACATTCAAAGGTGAACTTTTAGCAATCTGTTTGCATCAAAATGATCCTAACTTCTACACACGCAACTACTAATCAGCAGGTGACAATTTCACTTTGCCAGCTAGTCACCTAATTGACCTAATCCAACCCACTCACTTATGCCAGGTTCGTTTAGAAAATTAACAACCTCCTCCAGGTACATCTAACACCTATCTGTGTCGTACCTAGGACGTTCATTAAAGAATGCTTTATAACTATCAGAAAGTGAATTATCTACACGGCAACAATTTTCCCCGATTTGTCGTTCGGGTGTTCCGCTCAAAGACGCCGTTCCACATCCGAATGCCGGGACGCGGGTTCGTCACTTACGAAAGATTTCAACAGCGTCTGAAAAGCAATTTATGCCTTGCGCGCTAGTGTCACTCGCTTCGGCAAGCTTAGCGCACATGGATTGAAATAATTTCGCCTAATTACGCTGGACAAGTGGAGTCCCTGCGAGACGCCTTTGTTCGCCTGATCGGTTTGACGTTAAAAAAAAAGGGAAAGCCTTTGTCGGTATCGTCGCGAAAAGTAGGGCCTAACGAGGACCGACCGGACCACCGCACGCGTTCACAAATCACACGGAGCGCATGTGATTACATCGTTTGCATGTGTCTGGTGTGGTTCCGAGTGGCAGAGTGGAAACTGTTTGCACCATTAATCAAATGCTACCCAGCACCCAATCAACGGTGGTGGTCAACACTTAAAAGACGCTTCGTGCAACATCTGTGGGAACACTCATTTGTAGCTAGTTTGGTTTAGCTTGGGCGAACGGATGGGCCACGAGTGGAGCTTTTGAACCATATCCGCTAAACTCGGGAAGCGAGAAAGCTCTCGTGAGCCCATCAAAAACGTGGTACCCGCCGATGGACTGCAATGGATGGACTGCGAATGACACACGCACCCAGGCACGTGATGGTGAGGGTATGTTTGAAGTGCAGTTTGCGCACACGGCTGAAGCTGTCCATCGGTGGTACCTCGTTGGCACGTTGGTACCATTTTCCTGTACTTCCTGTTCTTTTTTTCTTTCCAGCCCCTTTCCAGCTTCGTACAATGTTGAAAAATGAGAGGTTTTTCCTGGCTGCAATTAAGATCAAACAGAAACACACCAGAAACAGGACGCGGTTACCTTCGATCGGAACTCGATGCCACGGGAACAAGGTATTACGCACCCGGGGCCAAAAAGCTTCCAATACTCGTCCACCGGGAGGGGAGGAAAAATCCTTCCGCGTATGCAGTTGAAGGGCCGAACCCCGCATCGACTGTGTTATTAACACTTTAATAAATTTGTTGATTGATGCGCTTTGCGCTTGCACTCCAGTTACTCGGTTACTAAACACAACCGCCCAGCTGCTACGAATGGGAGCGAAAGTTAACTGTAACGAACGCCAAAAACTGGGCCACCGGCGTGCCATCCCAGAGAGGGGATGAGCGATCCCTGAAAATATATAATTTTGTGCTCCAATCGAACATCGGTGATTGTTTGTACTAGTGCCTGGGCGCTTCATACAAACGTGGAAGATGGTCCCCCCTCATGGTGTTGCATGCCCGTTCGTTCCCTTCGCTACAAGAGTGGTTCGCTACCGGATGCTTGCCGGGATGAATGGCGTTTCGCTGCGAACCGAACACACAACAACGGCAGCAGACGATAAAACTTAAAATAAAGCGCAACCAGACACCGCTAAGTTTTTGGCTGAATGAATTTAGTTATTAAAAAGGGTGTGCATTTGGTACGGCTTTGTGTGTTAATACGCTGGGCGGTTACTGACGGGTTTTCTTCATTGATGCAAAGGGATGAATGAAAATCGGAACAAAGAAGGAAATCGGGCAAACGTTAGTTTTTTTTCTCTACATGCCTGTGGGATAAGCACGCTCGCTTAGCGTTGCTGGTGAATGTGGTCTGTTTGGATGAAGGTAGGAAGAAAAACTGCCTCTTAGATACGCTGAAATTCACTGCTTCAGCCGATGTGGATGTCGACGAAATTCATTCCGTTTTTATAACTTTACATTTCAATCGGCTAATTGCGTAAAGCTCATAATATACACCTGCTCATCTAGTACGCAACAAAAACAAACATCATTATGATGCGCTGATATTCACACTCCTCTAGCTCTTAGCTGTTGACCTTGCCGCCATACGCACATGCATCTCCACTAACACATGAACGTCGCAACATAAAGAAAAGGTCACACTCTAATAAAACCACCGATGGTTGCCTGCGATGGTTGGGGTAAAGCAACCTATTTGTTTTGCTCTACTTTGGCACGGCACGCGTTTCCGTCCCTTTACAATGACTTGACAATCGAGACCAGCAGAAACAGTAGAGTAAGCGGAAGAAAAAAAGAAGGTTTGAGCCATGAGTGATTGGATTAAAAACAACAGCATCATCACGATCATCATTCAGCTACAAATCGAGTTACAGCTATGCAGCCGCGAACTATCTTCATTTATCAAACGGCGAATTCCTGCCGACTGTGTGCGCATGCTCGAGAGTTTTAGTTTTTCTTTCGCTTTCCACGCTGTAACTGACATCCAAGAGGTACGGGATGTCGTCGACAAGTTGTAAAACAATAGGCAAGCAAGAGAGTCAAGTGGTGCCGTGGTTAGGGAATAGGAATGTGCGCGAATGTAAAAAAAAACAACACCACAACCTCTTCGTTACCATCGCGCGTCCATTTGGCGCGGTAACGCGTTTTGTCAGCATGATACCCTTTTGATCGTTAGAAACAATAGTATACGACACCTTTTGTTTTGCTCAGCGTGTTGTTTTTATGCCGGGCGCTGTTATGTGCGTTATCTTCTTCATCCGCGTTACCGTTTCTTTTTGTTTTCCTCCCTTTAAGCATACACGACAGAATTCATACTACTGACATATTTATCCATGTCAGCGGTATGTGCCGACGCGCCCCGACCGATTCAACTCCATCCAAGAATGTGCCCAACTTTTCGCGCCCACCCTACCGGGCTGAAATGTACCGAGAACGGCGAGGGGAGCATCTTCACCGGGCAGGAAACAATCAAAATGATGCAAAAAGGAACAGCTGTGCTTACTAAACTCAACACCCCTTCGACACGATCATACCTCATCGTGACACACTGCCACGCGTGATAGTATTACGTTTTACGCACTCGAAGGTGTTATCTTTCGCACATCGGTTTTTCTCCGTAAGGGCGAAGCGTACTCACATAATCTTGCATTTTCCTCCGCACTACTTTGTTGCACGCGTAACGAGCGTCTTGCGAGCGCGTTCACATACCCACCATGCCAGCTTTGCCAGCCTCCACTAGAAATGTTAATGTTTCCTTTACCCCAACATCTTGTTTGTCTTGCTGTTTGTGCACCGCCAAGCAAATTCCAAGGGGTGGGCGATCCTGACACACTGGAACGTGATGGGGTAAAGGTGGTGTAAAACATTTGACTAGTGCGTGCCAAGTACAAAAAAAAACACGGGCTAATGCTGGGTTGCTGCACGTGGGGAAGTCACTAGAAACACAAAGATTTTGGCCCACTTCTGTAGGCCGCTTGCTCTACGTTCTGTGAAAGAGGTAAACTAGAACTAGCGCTTTCCATGGAAAATAGAGTAGCGAAATGAGACCACGAATGGTGCCAGTTAATGTTTTTTTTGTATTTTACGAAGGAGTTTGCTAGGGTATTGTAGCAGTAGACAATTAAAATATGTTTACAAAGTCTGAATATACTAATATGAATATTTACAAATCTGAATAACTTTAAATGTAATTATTGTAGCGTAGTGCGTTAGCTTTACACAGAATGCTTCTTCTTCTTTCTTGGCCTAACGACCTCTTGGTCATGCCTGCCATTTCCGGCTTACTAGACTTATTGTTACCGCATGGTTGGATAGTCAGTCCTCACTATGGGGGAACGGCCCAGATGAGACTTGAACCCCGGTCCTGAATGCATAACTAAAATAAAAGAATATAGGTTCTCAGAGGTGGCGAGTATTGAAAATGTCAAAAAGGGAAACAGAAAATGTCACTAATGTCACTAACAAGTTACAATTCTACAATAAACAATATATCTTTTTCACAATTTACAACTACAATTACATGTCATTTACAGACATGGTATTAAAATTTGAAACGATCCGTTATCGGAGGGATCGCGCTATTCACATTGCTTGAACGGAGATCACATCTCATCTAAAGACTGGCTGACCTGCTGTACAGGTATAACCAAGTCAAGGAAACAGCAATAGTAACAGGTCCAGGATTTTCTTAATAAGATTTTAAAACTTTATTTTTAATACTTAATTTAAATTTGATTTAATCACATCAAGCTTGATATCATTAGTGTGAAGTAAACATCTCAAGCGTATGTGAACGTCTGCTTCCTTCTGCTTCAGAGGTCAATTCTTAAATGTCCGATACGAACCTCTCCAACTCCATTAGTCTCTAACTGCGATGAAACTTTCTTTCCCCAAACTCTGCTCGCAAACCAAATATCCTGACCGGAGGTTAGACCAGAGACTTCACAACCCATACCATAGACCCTGAGGAAAATCGTCCGGAACGCTTCTCGCCGGAGCCTCTTTTACAACCACCGTCCGGTAACAATCCACCAGTTTGCGGAATGGCACTTTCATGCAAATCAAACAAGCCTTATTGCCGGAGCACTGCTCTCGGATGCCTGGTTATCGTCCCGGGGGCCCCTTCGACACTCGGGCCAATCCAACATTCATTAATTCGTTTGCCCATTGGTCTCGTTCTGCCTGTTGTTCTGCTTGTTTGCATGGCACCCGACTGTAGGCTCGGGTGTTATTGGCGTACGATGAAACCAGCAGGTAGGAAAAACAACGGTGCGGCCAATAGCAAAAAAAAAAACGGAAACGTGTTGCACACCTTCGTTAGAGTGTGCAGCTAGCGATGATCATCGCGACGATTAGGCCCATTTGCTGGCTGATAAATGGTTCCTAAGCAGCAACGCCAGGCACCGGCAGGCGCTGGTGGTAAGCTCACTCGCGTACAGTCCCAAACACTCACACACACATACATCACCCGGTTCCAATTAATCCGAAGTTAATCAAAACGCGGAAAAGGCTCTTCCCAACCGGAGCACACGTACGGAAATGCTCACCCAATTCGCGCTTACCTTCAGGGGCAACGGTTTTAAAGGGTGGTTGTGAAGTTCTGGGAGTTTTGCGTCCAGGGGTCCCGATTTCCCATGTCCATCGACGGGCCGTGCTAACGAACCGTACGGCATGAGCGCGCCCATTGCCCAATAATTACCCATCCCGATCGCAGCTTCCGAACACCCCGTTCCCCTCCCCCCCGCTCTGCATCCACAGCCCACAACCGTGCATGGTGCAGCAGGCAAACATCACAACGGACCGTTCAGGGCCGCCTGCTCTCGGTTGGTTTTCGCATTCAAATGGGAAGTGATTTCACCGGTCAATACCCAGCCCTTAGCGCGCGGAGGAACGTAGTACCCTAATGCAATGGTACCATGTTTATGTGATCGTAATTTTACACTTCATCCCCCCCCCCCCCAAAAAACCTCCTTACGCATCTGGTGTGCCCTTCC